>OMLI01100730.1:0-19110 GCA_900302605.1 Rondeletia loricata
CCGGGAGCGGGAGGCTGGGTGTCGGGAGGAGGAGGAGGGGGGTTGTGGGTGTCGCTCCTGAACGGGCTCTTTCAGGTCCACCTTGAGCTGGAAGGCTGGCTTGGCCACCGGGTCAGGTACGTTGTAAGACACATCGATCTAAGGACACACAGAGAGCAGTATTTTAGGATGATATGGGTGAAACACAGGCTTTAGGCCCTCAGGAAAAGAACCCTGGATCTAGAAGAAAAAACAAAGGTGGACAGGCATTTGCAGTTAGGGCACCAGGCTATGGAATGATTTGTCTGAGGCCCCAAGGCTCATCGACCTACTCTCTTTTACATCTTTTTTCACTTTGACAGGATGCCTTATGGCTGCTAAATTCTGCATTTATTTTTCGGTTTTTGTTTTATTCTTTGTCTGTTTTTGCTGTGATTTTGTAGCACACAGCACTTTGTAACCTTTGTATTGAAAAGTGCTGTATAAATGAACACCATCGCTGAAGCAGATTTTCTGAATTCTCTGCCTCTATTTGGGCGGTAGGTTTACTTTTTATTTTTAAGATATGGCCGATAACAAGCAGAGGACTTAAAGGCCTTGTTTTGTACATCAATCAGATCAGTTGCTAGTATCCCAAAATGTCCGCCATTAGAGCAGGCCTGCATTTCTTTAGACAACTCTTTGGCATGGCTTTCAGGCAGCAATTATAATAAAAGTGAAACGTTTAAAATATTATTTGTGTGAAGAAAAAAAATGGACAATTCTACAGTTATTTGAAAGACACAAGTATAAGTTTGCAAGAATGGCAAGGAACTACTTTAAGGCTACAAACATTTAGGACCTTGGGCCTTGATGAGACTAAAAGAGACTAGAGAGACAGGGAAAACAGTTAGGCAGCACTGTGAAGCATAAATCATATTCACTGGGCACAAGACACACATTTGCAGACTATCTACTATTTCAGCCTTGAGGCAACTGTTTTGACGCTCCTTTTAATTTCACGGGAGATTATTGCTCCCAGAACTGCACACCTTCTGAATAAATCATCCAGACTGATTTGAGACACTTGCAAAGCTATGCTTGAATAGGAATCCTGGAGCACATGAAGAAACTCATCACACATATCCACAGCATACGCACACACACACACACACACACAGGCAAGTCTCTTTGATTGTCCCGCTCTTGTATTTCATTAGAGCCCAGGTGCTGCTGGCCTGAGGGGCTGTCAGAGGGGGGTGTTGACGCACAGACAGGGGTGTGGATGGAGGGGAGAGAGGGAAAGTAGGGAGAGAGGAGTGAAGAAAGAAATGTGTGTGTGTGTGAAACCCGTTGGGGAGAACCAGTTGGAGCAAGGTTCATGCATTAACTTTAGTCCTGCTAGAGCACATCGGCTCCTGCAGCCAGCTCTACCTCTCTGTGGATCAAGTCAGATCTCAGAGACGCAGGTTTCCTGACGATTTCCAAGTTTAATCCCCCTAAACATTTTAGATTACACATGCTTTTTTCATTTTGTTGATTTTCTAAACCTGACTTTTATAATTGACTTTGTGTGTACATGTTAAACACGCATGCCTTACTCAGTTTTAAGGCTGACAACCTTAACAAACATGGGTGAGGAGAGGAGGACAGACTGTGATCGGAGAGCAGGAGGAGCAAGGCAACTCCTTGCAGTTGTTTATGAAAGAGCTTTTTGTTTTTTGTGACAAGTTAGGAAGGAAGTAAACAGCATCCTATCCAGGAGACCTTGGGAATCAACAGGAACGATCAACCCCTTCCGAAACAATTGGCTAAGCTCTAACAGATCGCCGCAATTTACCGGGAGGAATTTGGGCATTAGGGGCTGTGGCATGGGAACGGTAACTGGCTCTCCCCTGCCGGCGGATTCTCACTGTGAGCCAATGATGCAAGCATAGCATTACAATTCTCCTTCTTTGGGCAATGTGTCAGACAGCAAATGTGTCTGTGTGTGTGTGCTTGTGTGTGTACTGCTACAATACCTGCATGAGACAGCAGCCCTCTCCTTTAGCGCTGACAAAAAGGCCTGTAGGGATACTGGGGATCTGGAGAGAGAGAGAGAGAGAGAGGGAGAGAATCGAAAGAGGAGAAAAAGAAACAGAGTGAGCCAGAGGGGGCAGGGAAAGGTGAATGAGTCATTTATCAAGTGCACTGCCACCAGTGGCTCCCTGGCTACTAACCAGCTTAACTGCCCCCAATTAAGCTGACACCACTAATCACAGCAGAGGAACATGCCCGGCAGAGAGAGCAACTTGTTACACTCTCACCTGAACCACACTGACTGACTTAGGCCTTTTACACACAGCAGGGCTGACCTGAAGCCACAGGGCACTGGCCAAGGTAATTCGTGTCCACACTGTCAAGTTTGTAACGCACGGGCAAAACAAGCCAATAAAGCACAGTTATTAAATCAACGGAACAACGAGGTGCTTTTGGGAAATCCAGCCCAGTGCAGTTTGGTTTGGTTTGGCAGTAAGAAAAGGTCCTGGCTACCACACAGCCGGACATGGAAACACAGAGATTCATGTTTAATGCCAGAATGTAGCTCTGGTACATACTTACTCATCAGTGCTCCAGTCAACTGCAATCAAGAGGGAAACATTTCTAAATTGCATAAAAGTGCTTGGACCCCTCTGAAGTGCTGGCAATCATTAGTGGCTCTCCATATTGACTAATACTGATAAAATGCTGTCAGCCTGAAGGCAACAGCATCAGCATGGCAAAACAATCGCCTTGCCTCATCTGTACACAAAAACACTGAAGAACGGGTTTGACTTACAGTATTCAAGGGATCTCTGAGTGTGAATACCTTGGCGCTCTGAAGGAGTTTCTTGTTGTCCCTGTTCAGTTCAAAGGTCTCCTGGAAGTCCAGGTTGGTGGAGGCCAGTGAGATGGTGAGGTTGACCCCTCCTACGTAGGACAGGATGGCGTACTCCGACAGAGCCTGCAGAGCCACACACGTGTCCTGGCATGGGAGTTTAAGTAAAGTCAACTTTAGTAGTAGTGGTTTATTGTCAGCAACATCACAGGGTTACAAAAGGCAGCGGAATACTGTAACATTAAAAAAAGACAGTAAAACTATTCAAATAAACCTTCCTTCTCCTTTACAAATGAATTAAATGGAAATTCTTCTTTTCATGTATATGCATAGAGAATGAAAGGCGACAAAAATGGTCGCAAACTTCTTTAGGTTATGCAACAATTAGTATTCATTCATATAGCACTGTATTTTGTGCACCATTTATCTGTTGGAAAATAATGTGAACCATTTTATATCATGTTCTTGAGAAATTACTGTTTTTTACTAAACTGAAATGAACTGAACTGAAGTATGGCATTTAGTTGTATTCCATCATGGGCAGGCATGATGCTATATAGGCTGCTACAAAAGAGAAGAGAAGCCAGAGAAGCAGGGCTACCTGAGTGGAGGAGAAGCCCCCCAGGGCATTCCTCTGCTGGGACAGCCATTTGACCACAGGCAGGGCAGAGGCCACGTCCCCCAGCAGGGTGTAGGTCAGCAGACCGTAGGCCGTCATCTCCACCTCCGCTGACACCACTGGGAACAAGCAGGGATTGATGATTTGTATTATTATTTAGATTCTCAGTATTATTTTGGGGTTTAAAAACATCAGACATCATCAGATGTGTGGATGGCCAATTGGATGGCATGGAAGCAGTGAAATTGAGGTTTACACTGATTTGTATTAAACACCAAACATCATGCCATCAAGTAAATTCCTGTGTTTGTGAATTTAAGTTATTTCTTTTTTCTTCTTCTTCTTTTTTGTCTTTGGCAACTTTAGAACAGTAGTGCACTGAGAAGACAACTGTGCGTCTGAAACCAGTTTGATTCACAGGGCTTCTACATCTCCTTCATCAATCTCAAAATATATTTCCAATATTTAGGTATTATCAAATGATATGGTCAGAATATACCTGACTGAGAGAGTCCATCGCTGAAGCCCATGAAAGTGTCCTCATCTGTCACCGTGCTGCCTGTCAGACTCCAGTGGGTGAAGCCATCTACAGAGAGAGAAAGAGGGTGAGGGAGACCGAGAGAGGGGTGAGCACCCTGTATCATATGTGTCAGTATGCATTGTATTAATATCATGGCTGTCAATACAGTATGTCTCTGCAACAATGCAACCAAGTCCTGTGTATTCATTGTACTTGGTGAATAAAGTCATTTTGATTGTGATGAAATGCATTTTAGTCCTCCAATTTCCCTGAGCTCAGACAAGTTTGTCAAAACTTGCAGAAAGTTTCACTCAAGAGGAAGAGAAGGAATTGGTGTTGATAGCCCAAAGGAAACCAACAGAGAGATAAGAAACAGAGAGGGAAAAGGGGGGAGTGGACAGGACTGCTGCTGACGGCTACAGTAGTACCGGTAGTTTCTATCACAGTCTTTTATGTCCTATGTCTTGTGCTTTTATCTTGTACGAGAGGCTCCGATTGCATCTATGTAGTGGTCTTCTACAGTTTAGACCAGGAAGAATAAGCTATTAGGTCATAGCTCTGTAGCCAGGTTTGATAGGCTATGTTAACATTATGCAAATAAAATATATCTGACTTCCAATTAAATTATGTTCCTCTGACATTTAGATGTTTTGGAGGGAGCATTCCTGTAGTCTATCAAATAAAAGACCTGGAAACTGGGAAGCTTTGAAAGGCTGTAATCAACTTCTCATCCATTTTGCACTTGCCAGGCCGAACTATTGTTTACAAAACAAAATCACATTGGTAGGGAAACAAGGAAGCGCAGAAATCTGATTGGCTGGCTGAACATGGCTTCTTGACCGTCCACACATCAGCCGAGTTTCCCTGATCGCTCAGCTCTAAAGGAATTGAATGGACTTCCGGTGACTTGTTGATGGTGTTGCTCTCAGTGTGGAAGCACGGTGAGTGTGGCAGTACCTTGTGTGATGGCCATGTGGTTGAGGCGCCGCAGGGCCAGTGGGGCGTAAGGGCTGCGTAGCAGAGCCAGGGTGTAGGCAGACAGGGCCGTGGTGTAAGGGTCATCGGCAGAGTAGGTGTTACTCTCCAGGAAATCCTTGGCTTTGGCCACCGCCACCTTCTCCTCCTGGACCAGACAGCACATGAGACACACACAGATGAACACACTTGTACAGGTCTACACACATCTGATAATGATCATGTATGAATGAATGAATGAATGAATGAATGAATGGAATATATGTTTGCAGAGTGCTGAGCCAAAACAATCTAATTCAATGTCTACTCAAAAAAGAGTGAGGTAGCACATCCAAAATTGTGAAAAAAATGATTGGATACAATACTGTAAGCCATATTAGTTTACAAGGCAGATTTGTATTTCTGTATATTTCTGTGTATTTCTGTGTATTTCTGTATATTTCTGTATATTTCTATACGGCAGGTAAGGGAATAGCTAGTGATGCACACTTTCACATCCATTTCAACCTGTACATATGTCAATGAAGATGCTGTATCTTTATCACCATTTATTATTTGCTGTATTATTTTCAATACATTTGGCTATTTACATTTTTGGTTGTAATTTTTTTTCTTATTTTCTACAGTACTCACTTTTTGTCTTATTCTTATCTGTATCTTATTCTCATTTAAGTTTCATCTCATTTCAACATATGCACACTAGGGGTGTCGCGATATACCGGTTTTGCGATAATCGTGATATTTTAAAACTGAAAATACTAATATCATGTAAATAATCCAGCCACGATATATCGTGGACATGTGATATTATTTAACTTCATGTGACTGTTTCAGTTCATAATCTGATGAATCTTATTTGTTGACTGCCATGAAAAATTCATTGTAATCAGTTGCTTTCAGTTTTTAAAGAGAAAACAAACAAACATTGGAGCAAAATAAAGTTAAAGATGCATTTTAAGTGATCGCATAATGTTTTTAATGATTGCTATAGATATCGCGATAATATCGTTATCGTGATATTTTTTGCCATGATAATCGTATTGTGAAAATTTGATATCGTGACAGCCCTAATGCACACACATATTTGCTAAATAGAAGCTAGTTCTCAGTCAATCTAACCTGGTTAAATAAGGGGTTAAAAAAGAGCCTTGCGCACTCACATATGCACACACTTCCTGAACCATCACTATCATCATCATCTCTTTTAGTGTTCAAGTGTTTCGAGCCTGCCCTGTCCTAACTCACAGCCTTTTCCCCTGCTCAGATGTAGTTATTGAATAAACATTCATTTTGGCCATTAAAAAGTTGAGGGTAGACTTTCATCTCGTCCAGATGTGACCTTCTCCCTCATCCCTCAGATGATAGGGCTCCACAGCCACTCACTGTAATTGCCGCAGTCATCTATTAATTAGGTGAAATTGGAAGGGGGATGGAGTTTCTGCTTTGATGTGAAGGATACCTTTTCAGTTTCTATCAGTTGTAAAAAAGACAGATTCTCAGGAGAGCCCTTTGGGATAGATAGCGGAAGAAATGGAGAGACAGCTGGATAGAGAGGATGGATAGGAGCCAGGAAGAGGAAATGCTAAATAAAGAGTCACCTCTGTGGACGAACGGAGAGCCAAGACAAAAACAATCAGAGGTTTAGAGGCTTACGTACTGCAGGATTTGGCAACACGCGCCAAGGAAGGTCTCAGCAGTATTATGTTGTAACTATTTGTTTCTTTAGATTATTGCTAAAGTGTTTCTGGTTCTATTAGATAGTACGCAGGTAATGCCATGGAGAGTGACAAGAAAGACAAGATGAGAGAGGATGACACGCATAAGCTCATGAGCCGGATTCAAACCCACAAATTCAAAAGCACGTGGCATGCACCTCAATCCACTGAGCAACCAGGATGGCCAATAACTCTTTCTGACCGGGTCTTGGTGCCTAAACCAGGACATTTAAATCTTGCCACAGTCTATTATGTCTTTTAGTGACTGAACAATACTTATGTTGTTTGATGTTGTTTTACTCTTCAACTCTTCAGTGAGAGAGAGAAGAAAAGAGAGAAAGACAGCAACAGAGAGAAAAGCAGAGACAAGGGGAAAAGTAGAAAGTGAGGGAGGAATGCAACCGAGGTATACCTTTCACGGGACTTCATTGTCTCTGCACGTCAGCCACATAAATCTTTTGATGTGGTCCAAAAAGTGATTAGATATTAGATTAGCAGCACTGGGGCATAACAAATGTGAGAGGGCTGACTGCCAGCACATCCATCTCCACAATTATCAGGAATGCAGCGATCTCGTCCACACAAGACCCACGTCTGAATTCACAGCAGGCTGGTAGAGCAGGAGTGGCAGGCCGGAGTGAACGGTTCAAGTGGGACAGGTAGCACAGCACATGTTGCTCTTGATGATAAAAGGGCTATCTCCAATCTCCACTGCCAATCTCCCATTGAAATCATCGCATGATTTTTACACTACTGCACCCAGCTTATGGGACAGATTAGGCAAGGTGGAACTTTCAAACTTTCAAACATAAGGCCAAATGAGACACTATTTGGTCAGCTTTAAAGCTCAGTTTTGAGTTTTTATGGTGATGGAGAGGGATTGACTGCAGCGGTATGTTTTGGTGGACTGCTTACCTCTGTGGTTATCCCTGTCTCCAGGAGAGCCGCAACCACATAAGCTGTAAGTGAGATCTTCCCGTGGATCCCTCCCTATGGACAAAAGCAGGCATTAGCTTTCGCTTGACACACACACACAATGAAAACACATAGAATATAGGCTTCAGATACATAGACTAATATGCTAAGTGTGGAAAATATTAGGAACGCCACCCTAATACTGAGCTATATCCCCTCTGCAATCAATATAGTAATCGTCTCAAGGCATACAAACCCCTATCTTAACCAGTTCCTCCAATTCATCTACATCTTCCCACATGTGTTCCTGTTTTGTAAACCAAGGAAGAGACACTTACATGGACCCCCACTCCACTCCACATCCACCCAGACACAGGCCTACCTGCAGGTCTTTATTGAGGATGCGTCCCATGGCGGGAAAGGAGCCCTCGTCTCGCTGATGTCTGATGAGCCAGGACTTGGCTGCACGAAGCTCCTCAGGGTCAATGAAGATGAAGCCTCGAGACTGAGCAAAGGACTTCAGCACAAACGCTGTCAACCTGGAGGGGGGGTGGGTTGGAGGATGGCGGATGGGGGGAGGTGAGAGATAAAGAAGGGCGAGGGGGAAGGAGGGAAAGGGGAGAGGGAGAAAAGGGACAGGAGAGATATCAAAGATCCTTTCAAACATGTGCTGACAAATCCCGAAAACTACTTAACTATCAAACTTCACATGAGTTCACAGTTTTCCAGCGGAGTAAAACATTTCCCAACCAGTCACACTCTTCCAATCTGTCAACAGAGAGGGGCGGGGACTGATAGAGAAGAGTGTGGATGGAGGGATATTTTGTCAGAGAGAGAGAGAGGAGGGGTATGGATGGATGGATCTGATGAAATGGAAAAAAGAAGGGAAGTGTGGAGTGGAGCGGAGGGGTGCGGCAGGGTTTGATCACCGCTACAGGATGCGGCAGCTGCGGTCTTCAGAATGTGAAATTTCACGCAGCCAGATGAAGTATGTTTCTGCATGCGAGCCGGGGATATTCCCCGAAAGCATTCCGCAACTTATACAAACACCGATCCCAGGGGCGAACGCTGTGGATCTGCCTGGCCTGGGAGTGCGACTGAAAGTTTATGAGCCATGATTTTAGTGGGCCACGGTGGAGGAGAGGCAGGGGAACCGCGGAGAGAGGCCAAGGTCAGCCCCGGGGGACATGGCTGAGCTAATAAACACAAACTCATCCATAAACAACAGGCCTCCCGGTGGTGGGCGAAAGCCGCGTCCTTCGGCCAACAACTCCTCAATGACAGCAAGACATTCCATTACAGAACCCCTGTCCACAACGGCCAGAGGATGAGGCAAGCTGCTTACCATAAAAAAAAAGAAAAACACGACGGAAATGAAGAAATAAACAAACAGAGGTTGTGCTCCGGTTTCTCAAACATAGCTCGTGAGTGAGAGCACAATCCAAGAAAGAGCACCAAGGGAGATGAGTAGGAAAAACAGAACCCTGCTCTCATAAAGCAAAACATTAAATCTTCCCTCGCTGGAACCTAGATGTTATTCCTCCCCAGAGACAAAACTAGGGATGGAGCCGCAAGCCTGCAGGAATTTTTATAATGTTAAGTAATATCGTGTCACTGGCTTTAACTGCCGGGCCCCTGGGAGAGGTACTGGGAAGCGTAAATATGATTTAGTGGGCAAGGAAACACTAGAGACGGTCCCGCTTCCACCACTCGGCCCTCGGCTGCAGTCACCCACTCCCTTGCCCCTCCAAATTCTCCCCACTCCTCTTTTCTTTTCCTCTCTCCCAACTCTCCACTCCCAAATCTCCTCTCCAAGCTACCCTCTTCCAACACCATACTCCAAAAGGTAGATTTGAAGGAATTTTTGAAGACAACGCATGAGTGTGTTCCAGGTTGAAGCCTAGCATGAAGGGGAACGTTATGAGGCGGACTGTTCCCCACTCCTGGCTCGGTGTTTTTGCGTTCCACTATGGAGAAGTTGCTGATGTGATGTTTTGGAAAGCACCCAGAGGTCAATCACTTAAACTAATATTAAATTGGATTGCTACAACATATCACTAACAAGGGTTTACTAACTGCCTGCCTTGGGGCTACTGAAACTCGAAATGATGGATTAGCATCCACAGTGGGAAATTAAATCAAATGAGCCACGAGCCAAATGTTAGTGAATGTTTGGTTGTGGCTTTATACGTTTATCTATCACCATTTGGAGGATATTTTCTATTCTAAGTATCAGTTTGGCAGGCTGGCTGTGGATGCAACGTTTTATTTCCTGCCCTGGTTGAATTATTGTGACAAAATGACACGAGCCCGTCGTGTTTGTCACAGGAAGAGAGTCATATTACTTTGTAAAATAAAAAGAGAAAGAAATCTAATCCTGGTGATTAGGAATGGATCGGAGCACAGACGCCTTTATTTTTTACGAATAAGCACCTAGCTAATGATATCACAGGCTCTGTATCTAAGCCTTAGAAAAAACAGAATTCCAAACTTCAGCGTGCCAGTTTAGCACAGGAATGCGAATAGATAAATTAATGCAGCATCAGGTATCAGTTCTTTCAATCTCTGGTATTCAAACGTCCCCCCATCCCCCTATCCCTGCTAACACTGTCAGATCAATCTTTGGCAGACAGAAATGCCATGCCAGCCTCAACATGTCCAGCCAAGGACTGAGACTGTCAGAGAAAACAAAAAAGGGTTCTGCCCCACTTGGAGAGGATATTATATAAGGAGGGTGAGACTTTTGACAAATGTGTTAAAAACGGTATTCAGTTTTACCGAGACCTCAGCTTTCTCTTTCATTGCCTTGAGTGTTATAGATAATATGACACTATGTTTGGACAATTGAAGGCTTCCTTCATCAGAGGAGTTAATAGGCTTTCTAACTAGGCTTGCCCAGAGAGCAGAGCCCTCGGTCAGGCACTGCTGTGGTGGTTTATTCACTCTCACCCAAGGAGGTTTAATATTAACTGGAGGATGAACAGGAAAATGGCCGCCCATTCATTTGAACGAAAGCTGCTCACCCAGCACATACGCTGAAAAAGTGTTTTCCCGATAAAGTAGTAGTAGCCCGATAAAACCTCCTTGGTAGGAACGGACAGTTTGCTGACCCCCCTTTTCTCCACGACTGCCTCTATAAGTATGCATGTTGTGTTGCCTACATGTCTACACAGTCCTACCTGCAGCCGTCTGCTATACACAGCCTGCAGAACCAATGGACTGAAGTACACCAGATCAAAGCCATGTCATGCATCACATCTCCTCCTCCACCTCAGTGCACTGAGCCTTTAGGTGGGTTAGCTTCTACAAATCTGACTTTACATTGTGACATTGAAATTAAACTTCAGTTCCTTGCAACTTTTTATTTGAGTTATAGAACCAGGTAATGAAAACCACTGCCTTGTATCCTTCCACTTCCAGCACTTTGCTGTGGTAGTTTGACAAGATGACATTATACAGTCAGAGTTTATCAGGAGTCTGTCAAAGCTAAATGTCGACCTGCTTCACTGAAACGCTCCTGTTTAGAAACACAGTGTAACTCTGACTGGCAGCTGGACTCATAGTCACTACCAGTCTGCAAGCAGGTTAACTCATGATTACACTGAAGAGACATCCAGCCAAACTGGGTGACCATATTTATTTACATAATAAATCCATGGACCAGACAGTTAGTCATGACATTAAATTAGAAATAGCTTACAGGGAAAGTTATTTTAAATCGTTAATTTGAAAAACGAAAAGAACATAAAGATAATTTACAATGAAATACAAAACTTATGACTAGCATGTAATGTTAGACTAGTTGGTTCTCCAGATAGACCTGTGGAATAACAGCTGCATGTTAAGTAGACTAATAAAAAGGCTAATGTTAGTTAGCTTGCTGGCTGCATATAGATCTGTCATGAACAAGCACAGAAAACACACCTAATCCAAACCTCTTGTCTGCACATATTAAATACCGGTGGGCTACTCATGTAAAATAGCCTTCTATCTTAATAAAAGCGAACCTGGCACTGTACGAACGGCTGACAGATGGACCAGCAGGAAGTGAGGACACTGCTCGTTCCCGAGGCAGAGATGACGTCACAGAAATATATCAGCCTTTTACATTTTTGAAAAAATCGGACTTCATGGTTACAAAATACATAATTCTGAGAACTCCCTGCAGTCCGTCCTCCTCAGTGTATCCCTGCTTCTGAATTACAGTAAGTCGGTGCATTACTCTGGAAACAGCAGTAGTGCAGTGTTAAGGACCTTGGCATCAGAGAGGGCCGGCACTGCACACCAAAACATTACTGCCTGCCCATGTCATTATGTTCAATCTTTTCATTAAGCGCTGACAATTTCCGCTCAGATACATTTTTACAAGCTGGAATACATTAACACTGCATTAAGGGCGCTTTTAAGGCGGCAATAAATGCACTGCCCTACTGGTGAACTCTGGAACTGAAACAAACGCTGGGTTTGTTTTGGATGTATAAACACATTTCTGATGGATTCATAAAGTGTTTGATGCAGGTTTACTGAAGGTTCACCATCTGTGTTGTGCCCACAAACCACACTTGTTGCCCTGGGCTTCAAGAAAAACTCAAAACCACTGCTTGTTACATCATCATATCCTCTCACAGCCATCCGGGGGAAGAGCTCAAGGTTTCCATGGGACAGTTTAATGTTACCAATTACACCCAGGCAGTGAGTCCAACCATTTAGAGGAGTCATGCCCCACTTCTACTTTCTAGGCCATGTCAACAAAGGTAGGGAGCCGTTTGGTGAAGTGGCTCCAGACGCCTTAAAACACTGTCTCCAATGGTAGCATTAAGAGCTAGTCCATCGGGCCAAAGCAGCATGGGGCGCACTCAGTACCACGAATATGAACCCTCTTTAACTGCAAATAAATCATCTGAGCCTAGCCTACCTCAGGGATCCAATTATGTAGTTTGTTTATGATTCTCTGTTGTTTATGTAACCTGCTGTTTCACAGTATCAGCTCTATTAAATATCATAATACCCGTCTCAGCTAATAAATCAACCAGAGGTATGCTCACTGTGAACGGGTCTGAATGTGCAAGCACTGGAGCACTGGAGCTCCTCATTGAGAGCATTGATTTTTGTTTGCTAAACATTATGAAATGGTTCTGGCTGCTTGCCCACCCCCAGGGAGTGTAAACATGAAATAAACACTCAGAGGAAAAATTCTGGTTTAAACTCACCAACAGGAATGTATTAATTTGAGTACAGCATACTGAGATGCTGATAAGAACATTCATTGCTTTGGCTAGCAACGTACTTCCCAGTTCAAGCTGAAGAACGTGGCTACAGCTCAGCATAGCTTGGCTGGTATGAGTTGTGTGAACTTTAACAGCTACATTTACAAAGTACATTACATGTAATGTGGTGGATATGCCATCATACAACACATACAAACAGTATGTGCCTAAGACTATTCAATGACTTCCACAGTAACACATATCTTGTGGGCCTTTCAGACCAAATACCACATCCCAAAGCTTTCAAATGACTGACAGTCAATACAACTTTATGAATTACATGGAAATCTAATTTCAAGTGTGTGTGTGCCTGATGAGGAATGTACACAAAGACAGGTGCTGACTAATTGTCAGACTTACCACATACTGCCAGAGGAATCTCTCTCTCCAAATGCACTGTAGGACCCATCCTGCCGCTTGTAGGTCAGTTGTCTCTGGTAGCCTGGATGGGAAGAGAGATATGAGAGGTGGTGGGAGAGAAGGGTGAGCAAGTATAGTGAAAATGTGTTTACATACATTTTCTTATTTCAAAATTCCACACTTTTCCCAGGCTTTAATTTCTTAACTGGATTTGAGGATTTTGCTCAGTTTTCAATATGGTACATGTTCATAGTTGCTGGGCAATATGACTTGTGCAATTCCTCAAAATTCCTTAATCATTTTACATACTTTTCCAGGCTTCCCAGACCTCGGTGGGAACCCTGATAGAATAAATGTTTTCTCTTTTTTTCATCCATCACTGCAGATACTTGGATGAATATCAGCTCTCACCACTACTGCTATTGACAGAATCGCATTCCTTAGGGTTCTTACATATACTGTGGGATGCCTGTAACTGCAAGAGGTGATTTCAGCAAAGCAGATGCAATGACAGAGCAAACACAGAGTTCAAGTTCGACAAAAAAGTCGATTTTATTAAATGCGCTGGAAAGGGGTAAGGGGAGAAACTGAGGGTTCTTCCATGGTCAGGGAATCTTTGTTGGGGTTCAGGCAGGAGAAAACAGAGGAATGGGTGGTGAGACTGAACTCTGGGTAACTGTACAACTGTGTCCAGGTCCATTATCCAAACCGTGATCCAAGACGGTCATTCCCACACAAGTCTCTTTTTCTGTGACAAAATCCAGAGTTTGGTTGATGTGGTAATTGTAGTACTTTTCTGCTTGTACTTCCTTCAGCCCAGCTGCTGAAAGGTTGTGCTGCTTAGCTAGGATTTTAAACTCATTTGTGGGAACCAGTACCATTACCTTGTCTCCAGGTTTGAATTATCCAATCTTTGTTACCCAGCTAGGTGCTCTTTCCATGCAGCAGCTCAAAGGGGAAGAAACCAGTGGAGCTCTGTGGGACGTCTTGGATGGAGAACAGGACATATGTCAGCCACAGCCAGTGATTCCAGTTGATCCCAGTTTTTACCAATCATTTTATATAGCACCTGTTTCAAAGTGCGGCTAAATCTCCCAACTAGGCCATCAGTATGGGGGTGGTAGAGGTCCTCACATGTCTTACCTTGAACGGTTTGAACATTTCTTTAATAACCACATACATGAGGCAGGAACACTGGTCTATCAGGATAGATAGGTATCAGGACGGATAGGCCATGGTATCATAGAGTTTTAATACATTATCTTGGGGCTCATCCTCTGGCACTGACCCCCTGAGATAGGCTCCAAGGATGTGTGCCTTACAAATATAGGGCTTGGGGTCCAACAACTGTTAACGCAACGCGTACCTTAAAGGCATAGAAAACTTTATATTATATTCTTACTATTTTCATATCATATTACAGATGATATGTGGTTATAATTATCCACAAAGGTTTGAGTGATAAAAAACATTATTTGCCATAATTAACTAAATTTCTTGTAGTGAGTTGTCAATGAGTGTGAACCTCAAACTCATGAATATGAAATTAATAGTTCCCTTGCTAGAACTATCCTCAAGCTGGTGGGCAAAGCAAGCCAACTCAAGCCGACGGCTCAAATTATCCAACTGTACTGACCTACAAGTTAACCCCTAATCAATTACAGTTATTAGTTCAAACAAAACTGTATTACCCAGCCCCAATCACAAGTTAAGGGAATCAGATTGAATGAACTGTGCCACATTCAAATTGTGTTTTGCTAGCATGCAAAAAATGTTGGCTTGTTATGCAGTTGGGAAACAAAGCTTCCAAGTTGTGGTGAAGTAACTCAAACAACCTATGGTCCACTTAGACAGTCTGCTTACTAACATAGCTAGTTGGCAAGCTAACGGTTGCTGCCCAGCTCAAATATAAAGATATTTGCATGTTGTGGGGTTGTGAGTGTCTGACTGATGACAGCCGGTGGGACTACTGCATCCCGAGGAAGCTTAGAGTCTCAAAGTGGGAGGGAAGGTAAGCCTACAGCACCACTAGTCACTATGGCTAACTGTTTAGCTAAACATGAGTATTTTTATGTCGTTTAAGTATACTTTGTTTTGAGAAATAGTGTCTCATTTATAGCATTGCAACCAGGGATGACAAAGTAGCTATGTGCCATTGCTTGTGACAGGCTAAATGGTACCATAGGCTAACAAAGCACAAAATGGAAGCAGGGCAGTTTCATTTCTGTACTCATTTCATATGTAATATTGTTACATTTTTTATTGGTGTTCATGACAAGCTTTTTGTAAGTGCATCCTGTTTTCAACCACACCCAGTGAAACAAGACTAGGCAAGCCTAGTTTAGCTGGACCACGAATGCAGCCTGCGGGGAACATTGTCTGTCAGGAACTGAAACATTTGACCCATGACTTTCTGTCCATAAATGGTACTGGACCCTCTTTTCATGTAGGTTCCAGGAGCTCGAACGCGCGAGAGTACTTGTGCATCGGCTGCCGCTATAGAAACACTGCCGCCATATAAACTACTGTATAAACCTTAACGTCATCCATGCCTTAATACATCTGTGCATACAAGCAAGGACACACCAAACGGTAAACTAAATGAAATGACGATAGCTTACCTCTTGTCTGCAGTTAGCTATTTCCAAATAAACAAACAACGACAGCTCAAGGGTAAATGTAGATTAGTTATATCGATGGCCTACACATGCGCGTTTCAACAATGGGGAGTCAGTTAGGGACATAGAGTCACGCATGCGCGTTTCAACAATGGGGAGTCAGTCAGTTAGGGACAGAGTATTCTTGGCCGGTCCGCTCGGCAGTCCGGCCAAGATTATTAAGACCTTTCTTAATATTGCAGTCTCCATACTTTCTCACACTTAAGATTAGTTTTGTATGCACCCCAACATAACAAAAGAACACCAAAGTAAACACAGATCTAAGTTTCTTATACCCTTAAAGCACAAGATAAAACAGTCTATTTCTAAGCATAAAGTGTGGATAAGAGACTTCACTTACCCCCTCCTACAGCTTACGTTCAGTCACTACGATATCTCTCCCAGCCTGTGACAGGTTTGAATCCTGCAGCTGCACTGTCCCAAAGACTTTTCAAATGGTCCGACTCAGCCTGAGGAAACTCTGAGAAGATTTCCTAGGAATCTATTTCCTCCAGGGAAAGTCCATCTTCCTCTGGACCTCTGGCGCATTGGCCTCTGACATGGAAGGTTCAGTTCCCTCCTCATACGGCCTCCTGGGGTGAAGAGGTCTCCTCTCCAGAAAGACTGTCAGTCTTGTTGATAGTCCAGAGGTTTCTGACATTTTCTCTTTTGTCTACCAGTCTCCTTCACTGACCCCAGTCTTTCTTTCCCATTGGGTGCAAGTTAGTATCTCTATGAAGGCAGGAAATGTGCTCACCCACTGCAGATCCAGCAAACTTAGGCCTGACCATTGGGACCATTCTCTGATAATCCAGCAGTGCCTTTCTATACCTCCCAGCCAGCTTGATGGGGACCTTGGGAGCCTCAGGCACTTCATGGGCCCAGCAGGTGATAAGGTACCGACGAGGGAATTTCTGATGCTTCCTCAGTGAGCAGTGCGTCATCGCTGCCTGGGCAACTCCAAAACAGCTGACCATCCATCACACACAAAACACAGAAGCAGGAATCTTCACTGGATAAGTGAATGGCACAGCACAAGCCTTGCTTGATTAGCTGACCTATTCTGCATGGGAGAACCAGATTTCTTACGTGGGGCTTTCTTCTTGGACTTGCATCCTACATTTGCTCCTCTCAAGAGTTCAGACCGAGTGGAACACAGCATCTCACGAGTGGCGTCAGGTCAGTCAGTTCAAGATTGCCACTTGGGTCCACACTGGTAAGGTGGGGTTGTAGGTCCACTGATGAAACCATCACACTTGCGTTGGCAGGTTGTATGAATAACGGGTGTAATTGGAGACCCCTCATAAGTTAAGTCTTGACACGCCTTCTGTGCCTCCCCCATCAGGAATTGGTGATAGGAGGATACTCCCTTCTTTCTAGGCTTGTTTCTATGCTGCTCAAGTTCAACCTCAACGTCATCTTCCAATGTCAACTTGGTAAATATAACTCTTGGTCTTGACATCCCCTCTGAGGCTTGTGCACAGCTCTGTTACAGCCAGGTATATCCCTGTAGTGTAGCATTGTTCACTCCTTCCATCACTGACTGTGGGTCAGGCTTTTGCTGAATAGCAAAAAGGTGGGTTGCAAAGGCAGATAATGTACGTTTTCTCCAGCATATGTGGGACACTTCACCTTGCAAGAAGTATGAGATAGCCAAGATATACTTCATGTTCAACAAAAAAGTCACTTTTATTAAATGTGCAAGGAAAGTGTGGGGAGAGTAAATGAAAGTGAGGTTCTTCCTGGTCAGGGTATCTTTGTGGGGGTTTAGGCAGATACATGCTCCTGCTGGGGTGGAGAAAACAGAGGAGGTGGGGGTAAGAATGGTCTGGGTAACTCTGAGCAACAGCGTCCAGCTCCATGTTCCAACCCATCATCCAAAGTAGTCAGTGCCAGCCAAGCCACAGGTTTCTCTGTCAAGAAATCCACAATTCCACAAACAAAATCCAGTATCCAAGGTAAACTTCAACCCAATAGTTTCCAGAAAATCCACAATCCAGAAAACAGTATACCACTTGCCAACAATCAGAAAACGTCCCTTCTGCTCGGCATGAAGCCGCTTACCGCACAGTGGGGCTGAGGGGGGGTCTGATCTGTTGAGAGTCCCGGCACACTATGAGGCTTTGGGGCTGTGGTTCCCTCTGCTTAAACAGTAGGTCAGTAGAAATTAGGGAATGCTGCGCATCATCAGAGTAATACCTGCCATCAGTTATCCTCACCATTGGCCCACACTGGGAGGATAGGTGGTGTCCGTAGTGCTAAAGGTGTTCCTTCAGCTCAATGGTGCAATATTGGGCCACTGATTCGGGTCCTTGATCCAAGGAATCAGTCCAAGAAACCAGTCTGTATATATCAATTAAGTGGTCTTGGAGCCACTTTCCAAAAAGTGTCTTTGCATTTTGCTGACAGTCTTGTCCAAAGCTACTTACAATGAATACATCAGCAGAATAAGCTTAAATTCCTAGATCACCAAAATTACAAGCAACCAAAAGTCAGGTGCATATTTGCCTGACAATATTCCTGTGACCATACAATGATTATGTAAAAGACAATTCCTAGGAAAATAAATAAAATAAGAGTTAAGGAGAGAGATAGAAGGTGTTTTTATCCGGGCATCACAAGATGCACGGCTCTATACCTATGATCTGCTCGAGTCTGTCTGTCCGTCTGTCTGTCTGCGCATGCTCAATTGTTGAACTGCGCATGCTCACAGACTGGGTCTCTAAGTCCATGAGTATGCGCAGTGGCGTGTAAACACAGAATCGAAACTTACGGTGAACAAGTCTGTGAGCATGCGCAGTGGCGTGTAAAAACAGAATCGAAACTTACGGTGAACAGTCCTGAAAGTGGCGAGCTCCCTTGGGCGAGCTGCATTTTGCTTGGCGCGTTCAGATCATCCAGATCCAGTCGAGAGGATATCGTGAACATCCAGGGGATAGACAGAGAAAAAGTCCATAGACAGGTGTGTGTGTTTTAGCGGTCGGTAGAGAAAGCTAATGAAGACAGCCAGCCCAGTGAAATGTATATGCTTTATGTTCACGGAGGTAATTAATGCCCTGCCCAAGAGAGAAACGTCTTTTGACTCCTTATATACAGCAAAGAACCGGATGATAGACGTAGTTAGATGTTACCAGTTACGAGCCAACACTTATACGTATATAACCAGAGGTTGTCCCAACTACGGCCCAAATCTGGAGGAGGTAACACAGGTGTGCAGAGTCGGAGTCTTTCTGGTAAGCCAGGAATTCGTTTTGGACACTCTGCTGG
>OMLI01100731.1:6365-18311 GCA_900302605.1 Rondeletia loricata
TTGCTTCTACAACACCTGTACTGTGCTGTATACTGTACAGAAGAATCTTTGGCTTGCATCCGGACTAGGGCTGTCACGATATCAAATTTTCACAATATGATTATCATGGCAAAAAATATCACGATAACGATATTATCGCGATATCTATAGCAATCATAAAAAAAACAATGCGATCACTTAAAATGCATCTTTAACTTTATTTTGCTCCAATGTTTGTTTGTTTTCTCTTTAAAAACTGAAATAAGATTCATCAGATTATCAACTGAAACAGTCACATGAAGTTATATGATATTCGTATTTTCAGTTTTTTTATATCACGATTATCGCAAAACCGGTATATCGCGACACCCCTAGTTTGGACACACTTCTGGAGCATTTCTTGAACATTTTAAACAGTTACTGAACATGAAATAATTCCACTGGTTATGAGGCTAGTGTGCGCATATGTGTGAATGTGTTTTAGGACTATTAGTTAATACTATTAGGACTATTCCCATCATGCATCTGATGGACGGCGACGTGCAGGAGGTGGCCAAGTTCAACGTCAAGCCAAATGAGCACAAACTTTGGAAAACGTCTTTGATATCATAAAGATAATTAGGTCCTGATTTCACAGAATGATGCAGGTAGCAGCTATGGACGACTACAACATCTATCCAAGGTCAACATGTTTGTTGGGTTATTATTGTACTAGGACTCTAACACTCCTCCTACCGTTGATCAGATCCACGTAGCCCTCTCCGAGCACAGCCACGGGGGACAGACGTCTGGTCTCTGTGTCCGAGTCCAGGCTCTCAATCGCCAGCATCCTGTAGTTGAGTCCAAAGCACTTGTAGCTCTGCCAGGGAGGCATGTATGTGCAGTTTTCCCTGATCACACCTGACGACAAATGAATCAACAAGGCATTTAGGAATTAGTTTCTTCTCATATCCCCCAGAGATCCACAGACATATGCGGGTGTCAGCAGAAGGGTCAGACAGAAGGTTTGGGTTCTGTCAGTGATGAACACATTGGCTGCTTCAGGGATCAAACCTGTGACTTTTTGGCTACAGGACAGTCTCTTTAAACAGCAGCTATGGGAAGAGATTAGTGCCAGTAGAGATTGTATTTGAATTTATCATGCTTATATTGAATCGTTGAATGAAAGAAAAACTAAAAAAGGCACAATTCTAAATTGAATGCAAAGCAAAGACTCATACTGGTACTACAACTACTGGTTTTCACAAGCTAGTTGAAGTTTTCTTGCAATTTTCTTGGCCCCAATAAATCATACTTGGGATAAAATCACAGTGTGAAGTTTTCTGTGTAAGGAGATTTTCTGTCTAGTTCAAAAACGCACTGGATTCACACTCCTATCTCTTGGTCTAGTTATGTACCTTTGTGTGGAGCGATCTGGTCCACAGGGATGCGGCTGCCGTTGAGGTAGGTGAGCATGACTTTGGGGATGCGGTAGTCGCCCAGCCCCCTCCTGGGATCTCCTCCCCATTCAAACTCTGACTGGGGCACCACAGCACCCGCTGCACCCAAGAACGAGCCATCCAAGTCCTTCAGCAAGCTCTTCTTCTTAGCATCGCAGTCCATGTCCACGCAGTCAGCTGGGTTCACTTTACTGCAATATAGAAACATTAACACACATTACTGATCTTATTCTGCATTATACACGTATATAAAAGCATGCTTTCTCATTGTGTATTACAAACGTATACAAATTTCATCACAGAATTTGCCAGCCTGATATGTGTTCATGTACAGGCCATGTGTATTAGTAAGACTTACCCCAGATCAGGCCTGTGGACGAAGACTTTGGCTGCCTCTGTGCTGTCAATCGATGTCAGGCCCGAAACCTGCACAGGGTGCTGCAGGTCCTCGTTGGCCGGGTTGGTGATGAACATCACATTAGTCTGGCTGGAGCAGACGTTTCGGAAACCAACAAACGTCGTGTCTTGATAGGGAACACACAGAGAAATAAGGACGTCAGAGGAGTGCAACATCCCATGTGCCTGCAAATGCCTAAACCCAGGAGAAGTTTAGAGGTTAACTTCTCTCCCACGGTCCCACTGAGCATGTGTGTTTTCCTGTCCCATGGCTTTATCTTGAATGATTGCAGATATTTATGTGGACGGCCATATGGAAAAGCACACACACACACACACACACACACAATGTAAATGTACAATGTATACCTGAATCTCTCAAAAAGCAGAGATGAGGAATTTGTTGCACTGACTACATCTGGGCATGCTAGTCTTTTTAATCACACTGTTGACTTATATATTTATAAAAATGTGAACTCAAGCACCTACATGTCCCAGCATTCAATTCTACTTAGACACATTGATTTTTCAATGAAATGCTCTTTCATTTTTTCAGACTTTAACTTATTTTTTCCCTCAAATTATACTGAATATTCATTTATGTCATTCTATGGCAAAGATCACTTAACTCGGCAACATTGTATAAACTACGACAGAGAGTCCTTACGTACTGCGTAAGCAACCGCACGCCTCTTCTTTTCAAAAAAGTGTCTAATTTTATCTACTGATCCCAAAAAAACACAGAGACAGAACTCACCGAGGACTTTCATCAGTCCTTTGATGGCGTTGTAGTTATTATTCAGATGATGGTTCTTTACTGGGGCGTTGTTGTGACTAGATCCAAAGGTTGGCCAGCAGATTCCAGACCTGCCGCCTAAGTGAAGAGAAAGTAAGAAAGTAAAAAGTAATCTTAAGACTATGTTGAATTTTCACTCATCACCATCATGTACACTATATATATATATATATATATATATACACTCAGTACCATATCACCGCTGTCGGGTGAAAACCTTGTATCTCTTTTCAGGAACTTAGAGCAGCCTTGTTTTCAGCTTGACCACCATGCATTTGAGAGTTTA
Source organism: Rondeletia loricata (assembly GCA_900302605.1). Classification (NCBI taxonomy): domain Eukaryota; kingdom Metazoa; phylum Chordata; class Actinopteri; order Beryciformes; family Rondeletiidae; genus Rondeletia; species Rondeletia loricata. Next base: position 9,262 of record OMLI01100731.1, read on the forward strand.
TCCAGCAGCGTTCAGAAAGGGTTTCATAAGATCAAGGGTTGTATGATCAGGGTTCCCACACTCAGTTGGACATCAAATTCAAGGACTTTTCAATGACTTTCAAGGTCATGTTTGGTGAAACTCCAAAAGTGGAGTTAGAAGGTTTCCACACGACAGCAGCGATATGTCGTATGTGTTCAGGTAACATTGGAGAGGTCGTACTGTACCATTGACGGGTCTGGGGGCTCGGTGGCCAGAGCTGATGCGGAGATTGAAATCACTGTTGGACAAACCGTCTGAGCAGTTGTAGTTGGGGCTGCTGCCGACTATCAAGGCATTCTGGGAGTAGAGGAATTAATGTACAAAATGAAGAGTTTTGTCACAAATGAGATACCATAGCCACCTCTTTTGGAACGATATTTTTCATATAGCATGGAACAAAATAACAAGAAGACATAAGGAAGAGAAAGACAAAACAAAGGTTGAGTGAAGTAAAATAACCCCTCTCACCCGGATTTGTACAGTTTTATCAGCGTACGCATGGAAGAGGGAAGGAGGGGCGAAGATGAGAGGCATGACGCCCATCCCGTTGTCCACCAGGGTCACATTGGCAACAATTACATCTGTCACTGTCTGTGAGGGGGGAGGAAGAGGAAGGAGAGGGGGATGAGAAGAGGAAGAGGAGGATGGTGATCTATTGGTTGGGAACCACAACTCCACACTCTTGATGCAGTCGTGTTATGTCAATAAATCCTATGTAAAGCACTTTTAACAAACGTCTAATTGCAATGTGCCTTACAGAGGAACAAAGTCAATATGGATAAGTAAAAGAGATAGAAGGACTTAAGGTCCGTTTTCATACCTGGAAGTAGATGCCATAGTCAAAGCTCCTCCAGACGGTGAAGCCTTGGATGAGGGTGCAGCCGGGGAGACCGTCTTTGTTCAAATACACTCCAAACAGTCCGCCGTGGGCCTCGTTGTGACCCCACTTCTCATTCTCGTTCCAGAAACCTGCCCAGGCAGAAGTCATGGGAGAAAACGTCTTTGAGGACTTCTCTCCTACATCTTTTTCCTCCGTTTGAGCGTTTTTACTTCAATACTGTACGTACAAAGTGATACAATATAACATAACATTTTATTGCTCTGAAGGAAATTTAATTTGCAACACCGGGCAACATATAACACGTTCACAAATGTGGTTAATCATTAAAAACATCCCTCCTGCGTTACCTGGGCATGGTTCACCATCGATGCGATATGCGACTCTCTCATAACCTGCCACAATGTTATGCTGCAACACAATGTTTGTCCCCTCGCTGACCTGAAATTAGACGAAGACAGGCGGGGACGTCAGGCTTAGTACAGAACAGCGTTACTCTCGTCACGAAACGAATGGCCAAAATGCTCGTTGGCTTTTTGCAATTTCATCAACGAAGACTATGACGAGTAAATATTCTGTCCCATGATGATATGTGAAATAATTGTATTTCATCGTGGTATTGACGGTTATTCTGCCCATTCTGCTAAATCGCAGTGATCCATTAAGACTTCTCTCCTCAGTATCTGGGCTTAAAGCTGCTTTTTCCCTTCAGCGTTTTGAAACATTTTCTTTCAATATCTGAAGGTATATTGATAAAGATAAAGTTCCTGGCTCTTCAGATACAGTATAGTATAGTCACATGCTACACTAAAAGAGTGGTGCTATTTTTTTATTCTAAGGTTGAACTGTTGAAGTGGATGTACATTTGTTGACTATAATGTAACTAGGTGTATTTTAGTTGACTAAAATCCGAGGTCATTTTAGTCAGTAAATAACTGTAAATGTAATCAGCATGCCATGAATAAAATCTACGTGAATCTACTAACATCTAAGCGTCTACTACTACGACTAAATAAAAAAATGCTGTGAAAATGAACACTAGTATAGAGCAGGATTACAATAGAACCATATTTTTTTAAAGAATAATGCGTTCTTCATCTGCTCTGAGAAGACGGACCTCGATGGCAGCGTTCCAGTCGAAGTTGAAGGACTCCTCTCTGTTCTGATAGGATCCGGGCCACAAGGTCAGAGTCACCAGGTTCCTCCGCACCGCTACCTTGTTGCCCCACACTCTGATACCTGCAAACAGTGACGCATTTTAAGATTTTCCATTTCAATAGCTCCTGACCAGTGTTGGGGAAAGTTACTTTACTTTGTTACTTACCTTAAAACGTAACTAGTTATGTTACAAAGTTATTCTTTGTTGAAAGTAACTGTTAGAGTACTTTTGCGTTACCCAATGCTGTCAATCATTCTTTTAAAATGCTGTTGCTCTGTTTTTAAAACAGTAAGACAATGAAATTTATATCAAGCAGACTAGATTGTGTTTTCTGTTAGAAGAATTGTAAGTTTTTTGTTAAAAAAAAAATTGCGCTCGCAAAAATGGTAACAATATAAAATAAAAATAAAAGTAATGACATTCTGATTTTATAAAGTAACTAATAGTGGATTACAAGAATTTTAAAACGAATGTGTTAAATTACAAAAACAGTAATCTGAGTACTCTAACGCATTACAAAGTAGGCAACAAAGTAACACTGCTCCTGACCTAACCTAAGCTAACCTATATATGACATTTGACATTTTATCAAAAAACATATTTTCTTATCAAAAGTTAAATTTTTGCATGGTTGGCCCCAGTGTAAATTGAACACCTACTGTGTTGTAATTTAACCATTGACCTATTCAAGACTGAAATACAGAAGTCATGAAGTAGAGCTGTAAGAGTACAGTATCCGACCGAGTCAGTCTACCTTCTCCAACAGTGTGGAAGATGACGTTATCATCAACGTTCAGCCCGTCTGTCCCGAAGATCCCCACGGCGGGAGAGAAGCCGCTGTGGAAAGCACAGCCCTGAACGTAGGAGTCGTTTCCTGAAAGCTTTCAAACACAGACAACACAATGTTCATTTTACTATTACATCATGCTAAGGGACTGAGGGCCTGTTGCTTAGATATTAGATAGATATATATTTCTCTTCTGTAAATACTAGTGTAAATAGTTTGAGTAATGGCAGCATCTAGTGGCCCAGTGAACGCTGAAGAGGAAATAGTTTCAACCACCTTTCGCTTCCACTTGTCATTTCTGCACAGTTTCTTTACTTAGTTTTTTGATCGTTCTGTTGGAATTTTCTTCGATACTTTGATTTACTCCAAAGGGCTTTAAAAATTTGTATTTTAACTTTGTTGGAACCAAACAATGCATCATTTGTCAGATTCATAATTCACCATCTTCACCTATTCCTGCAATATACAGCGTACTGCCATTGAGACCAACAGCAAACATCAAACCGTGAGGAAATCTAAATCTATATAATATGGAAGCGTGTTGCATGTCTACTGGTGTCAAAGTGGCTATTAGAAACCTTTAGAAATAAGTCACAATAGACAGAGATTTATCATTTCTACTGAAGATAATGTCCAGGGATTGGAAGTCCAAAGGCCTCAAGGTGCCGGGGGATTCACTTAACATAAGTATAAGATAATATGCAATTTAGTGGACGTCTCTGTCCAGTCCTTAAGGTTTTCATGTGATTTATTTGGATCTGAGTGGGTTGCTGTACCTCTCCCAGGTTGAGGAAGGCCACAGAGTAGCGGGGGTCGGTGTAGTCGGTCCAGCCCTGCTGACCGGAGCGGTAGAACTCCACATTCCTGATCTGGGCTCTGCCTTCAGGACACAATGTCAAACAACTTTAATGTGTTTAATGTGTTTCACAAATAGATGTTTGTGAACGCACCTTCATACCATGGCTGACTGTATATTCTACGTCTATGAGCTTCATATTTCCGCAACAACGAATAGTATCGAATAATATCTAGATTGATGAGGATAATTAATTAAGGGAAATTGGGACAAGCAGTAAGAACATGAGAGATAATAGGAAGCGATTACAATATAAGTATAAAACCAATAATGTATAATATATACATTTATAGTAAATGCATATATAATACGTACACTGATATAAATGACCAATAATATATTTTTTCATTATATTATATTACATGAATCTCATGTTTTTTTGTATTAGCAGATAAAATTGGTGGTGATATACTATATTCATTCATCCTTCATTTGACCTCGGTAACCACACTGAGGAAAAGAGATCCTCATTTTCAAGAGTGCCGAGGTACAGATGGAAAGAGGAAAACATAAAATCAGTTTCAAAGAGGAAAAGGGTAAAACAGAGAGCCAAATATACACAGTAAAAAACACCTGATTAAACCTAATCATGTTCATAATAAGATTCCTAACGTGTCCCAACATAACCAAAGAAACAAGCTTCACTATTCAATACAAATGGTCTACCTACCTTTGTAGTCAATTCCAGCCCATGAGTAGGTGCCAACCAGCACCCTGGCTCCGAACGACTCTTCCAACAGGCCCGGGTACGGCTGACCGATGATCTTGATGTTCCTGGTCAGGAGGCCGACATCGGCTGCCAGGGTGTAGGTCAGAGGAGTGCCTGGGACACTGTGAGTCTCCCCTGGAGGGAGAGAGAGTGAGAGCAAGTCATAGGTCAATAGCGTAACATTGAAATAGACTGACAGATACAGTCATGTCAAGATCAGATGGCAGGTTGTGATCCCTACTCAGGAAGTTAGATTTCATAAAACAGTCTGAGGCTGAGTCACGTTTGAAACGGCTGTAAAAACTGTTTAGTTCAGTTTAATTATCTTGACAAATATAAAATGCAACGCCCCAATGTCTAAAAAGATTGATTTTTTAAATTGTGACCAAAATAAGCACAGACAGTCCACACTAACAAGCTGAAATATTAATGTGCTGACCGAACATCACCACTCAAACTGGTAAGTATGTGCTGCTTAGCTTTGTTTAACCACTTTAACATTAGAAAGATCAACCTGCAGTCAACCGACGGCTGTTTTGAATTTCTGATTTTAAATATTTCAGCTTTCAAAATGTCCCTCTGTGACTTTTCCTAGATCCACTCTCTATACAGACAGTTGAATGTTATTTCATAATTCTGAAGACACTTGCTGTGTCTACTGAGGTAGATGCTGAACTGACCGACGTGAGTGTGGGTCAAAGACTGGCTCAGGGTCAGGATGCGGGCGTTTGTTGACACAGCAGTGATCTGACGTGTCTCTGTCTCCCATGCATTGTAACCAGTGGTGGAAATGACTATCTCATCTCCAACCTGCACACACAACAAACAAACAAGCAGACAAACAAATAAATAAATAATTGAACACTAGTTATCATAGTAGTAGTAGTAGTGGGTAGAAGTAGAAGAAGTGGTTGAATTGATAGTTGAAATATATATGCAGCCCCATGTATAGGTAAGATTTCTAGTAGTTAAAGCCACTGTAATTACTCAAACGGTTTATATTTGATTACTTCTGCTTTAAAAGTCCTTACACCTGTTTGTACAATGCACTGAGGTAAATGTGAGAGAAACCACAGACCTGCCAGTCGACGGGCTCCACCAGGGTGAGTGTGTTGGAGCCTGCAGCAGCAGAGGCGGCTAGTTTGGTGTGGTAAACATTATGAGGTTGTCCATAGAGCTCCAGTGTACCAAACACACCTGTTGTACAGCAACAAATATACTTAGTCAGCGCTTAAGCATGCATCGCCGTATCAACACACAGGGCTGGGATGATTTCTTGGACATTACACTGTTTCCTTACCCAGAACCTTGGATCCCTGGTTGGGCCCATTGGGCAAAGGCCAGTCAGGAGTGCGGTGATTCCCTCTCAGTTTGATGTGTAGCTGACCACTGAACGGCTCATCAGCCCATCCTGCTATCACCCTGCCACCCTGAAACAACAGGAGACGTGCACCTCACTTCAGTCTGGGATTATGGATTGTCAAAGGAGGCATAATTACTATAATCAAAGCAATAATTGAAGTGGTAATCTGTGAGATCTTTGTTTTTTCTTAATTTGGTGACATCTTTGGTGTTAAGCGCTCATTGCTGTGGTGTTTCTGCACTGCACTTCCCAGAGATCAATTTAGCTATTTATTTATATGAAAATGTTGCAGATAAAGCAATAAAGTTAAAGTCCCATATTGTATCATGATGGTAATCATGACCACAGCACTGACCTGGATAGAGATGTAGGTGGCGTCTAGAACCACAGTCCTGTACTCAGGTGTGGAGCGAGCCGGTCTGCTGCTGGACGAACCATTCATGGTGTCTGGGATCTCAAGAACGCTGATGACCGTCAGCTTATTGAGGGGAGGAGTGTCGACGTCCAAGACCATCCATATCCCTGTGGTTTGGTGGAGATACAAAGGTACTGTACTAGCAGTAAACTACCATGGAATCCCACCCGAAACTGAATTTGTGGTTGTTATTGTGCATTTTCCAGAATTTTCCTTCTTTAAAAAAAAATGCATTTTGAGTTATTGGCTCTTAAGATAAAGGAAAATACAATATTTTGACATCATCAAATTGTATTGCCTGAGATGGCTGAAAGATGATTTTATGGACAACCTCAAAAGGTCAATTCTGGAATTATGGCAGACTTCCCCTTTAATAGAAAGAATGTGTCACGGCTCAGGCCAATCCTCATTCACCCTACAGCGAAGGGAAACATCATGCCAATCATGTGTATAAGGATCAAATCAAGCACATCTCTGATATGCACCATAAAAGGGACGAGAGCTCATATGGCTGAAGAAAGCAACTCGTTCAACAGAATCAACATTTCCCAATTAGTTCTCCTTCCTTTCACTTGAGTCGAGAAGATTTTGTTGCAGTGCTGAACCCTTTACCTGATGGGATGACCACATCAGAGCCCTCTGCTGGCACAGTGAAGTTATTCTCTGCTGAATTTAGCCAGAAAGAGGCATTGGACCACAGACTGGAAACGAAAGAGAGAAGAAACACGCAAGACATTTTAACACTAGAGAGACCGCAGTCAACTGACGACCATTTTCCATTTTAGAATTGAAACATCTCGGCTTTCAAAGTGTCCCACCGTGACCTTTGTTCGACCTACTTTCTGTACAAACCCCCAAATCCTCTAGCTTTTCTAGTGTTATGAATGTTTCCTTAATTTCTCCTGGGGATTAATGAAGAATGTATGTATGTACAGTATGTATGTATGTATGTATGTATGTATCTATTTGTCTAACTGTCTGTCTAGTAGCAAACCACTTCGATTCAACAACCCTATCAGACTACAGCTGGTGAGTTTGAATCAGTTTGGTCCTGGTGATGAATAACAGCTTTGCAGTATTCGTACACGAAGCTGTCTGGCCGGCGGCTGGGTATGGGGGCGAGGGTGGCCGGAGGAGGAGGCGGTGGTCGGACGCAGTTGGGGAAGAAGCAGCGGTAGACCTGGAAGTTCACCCTCACGTCGGCCGTGGAGCGGTCGACACTTGCACGACGCCTGCGCTCGCTTCTCTTCCCTGACACTACAGGAGCACAAACAGAAACAACCAATACAAACGAAAATCAATTGCATTTTCAGAAAAGCCTTAATTCATACAAAATGTAAAAGCCTTTATGAGCAAAGTCATGACCCTGAAGAAGACCATAGCTTATCATTTTCTCCAAGAACAATAGAAACGATATGTTGACCACTCATAGGTGAAGCTGCTACCAATCAAGTGCGTGAGCGTCTAACCGATGTAGTAGAGGTTGTTGGAGCCGTCATCGAAGTACCAGTCTCCGTTCTGGTTGCTGCTGTAGCTTAGCGGTGTCGCCGAGCCATTCCTCACATCCACTATACGGAACTTGTCTGGACTCTGCGTGAAGTTGTGGTTGATGATCACGTATTGATCTGACTGTAGGGGGGAAAGTACATGCAAATCATTAGTGTAAATAAACCCGTTGCATCACTGTTGTTTCAGAGGAGATGAACTGTTGGTTTGAAATCTCGTCTGAAAGGATCTTGGATGTACCTTGAAGCTGTAGAACTTTGCAGAGTAAGTGATGTTTGTAATTTGGTCCACATCTTTAAAGTACCAGTTGTACGTGTGGGTAGACGGCAGCAAGGCCATCCAGCCAAACTTATGTGTCATTCTCTTCTTCAGGTAGGGAACCACACTGGTGCCTGTAACAGTGACACATTTTAACAATCACAACACAGGCACGACAGTATATAAACAGATCTGCGGAGGATTTGTGTAGACTTGTGTAGCAGATCAGTTCTATCAGTGTTGTTGCAGTTCCTACTGGTCGCCAATAGAGATCATAGATTACTTACTGCAACATTATAGAACGTATGGATTTTTGGTCAGTAGTAGTAACTCTGTGTGTTGTTAATACCATGTGAGTTGGTCAGGATGACATCCTTGGCCTTCAGAGAGGAAGGTGAGGGGTTGTTGAACGACAGACGATGGAAGTGGACGGTGTGGTCACACACGGCGCCGGGGAAGCCCACGCTCCACTCAGCGCTCCTGGAACAGTGTGCCGGGTCCAGCAGGGGGCTCAGAGGCACCACCTTGTAGCTGGCGTTTCCTAGGAGCAAGGCGACATCGGCAACATGGAGGTTAGTGTAACGACACCAGGGATGCAGGGATGGTAGATAATAATGATTGTGTTGAAAGATATACAGTTTGGGAGATTAATATGACTGATATGACACTAATATGACTGATCACCTGTGAGGGAACCATCAGTGTCCACCAGCTGCACCTCATGCTCCCACCTGAAGCCGGCCTTGTTGGGAGAGTTAAAGTACTGGACACCACTGAACCTGACCGCCCAGCCCCCACAGTCATGCACACATGTCCCGTCGATTGAGGTTACCCCAATGGCTGCGCAGGAGCCGCGGTCGAAGTTGATGAACTTGGTGTTCAGGACGCTCATGCCGTCGTCAAACGGCGCGATGACCCCTCGGTGTGTGCAGTAGTCGTCTCCCAGGCCCAGCTCGTCCACGTGGCCCACGATGGTGCTGTTGGACACCGTCGCCCCTCCGTCCTCTCCGAAGCTGCTCACCGCCCACCGCATGATGCGCTTGGCCTCAATGCCGGCTTTCTCGTTATTGACCATGACGAAGCCGCTGAACTGCACGGCGCCCACATTCACCCACTCGGCGCCCTTCTCGCAGTTCCA
>OMLI01100732.1:0-11807 GCA_900302605.1 Rondeletia loricata
ATTGGCAACAGAACGCTGGAACAACTTGGCCATTAAACACATACGCTTCAATTCCAGCAACTCCCACCCCATCACAAATTCTTAGCGCAGATTAAATTACTGAACAGTGAGGAATGGAAAGTATGCAAGCTTTCATCTTTTCAAACCTTCCAATCAAATTTTGAACAATGGATGCTAGTGCGACCTTGAAATACTTCTCTCTTGTCCGGCTGACTCTAATGACTTTCCTGAGAACATTCTTCTGGTTAAAACAACATCGACTCTTAATCATTAACCTGACTTAGGAGGGGGAAAACAAACAACAGCGTTGTTATTGGAGATTCGCACATTAAATTCAGTTTAGCATTTAGTTTAGTGTTATCGCCACACATTGTCACCAACCAAATTACTTGCATGCACTGCATTTCTGTGAAATGAAGTGAGGAGCATTGGACTTCGAGAGCTTATAGAAAACTATGGAAGCCTATCTGCTGGAGGTAGAGCTTATGGAAAATAAAGTACTTGGTGCACGATACATTCAGTCCGTTTATCTGAAATCAGACTTGTACATGCTCTTGGTCCAGCACTCATCGAAAACTCAAGCCACACAAGGCAAAAGCAATGGAAGCAGTGTATGGGTCCAGTATAAGAATCATCTGGGTATTAGAGAGAAAAGATGCTCACCTTTTTTAGACTTCGCTCCGATCTTCAGTTTGGAAGGCCAGGCTATCTGTGTTTTGGTCTCATCCATGACCTGGAACAGAGAAGGGTCACACTTGTCAGAGGGAATAATAACGCATTATTTTAAACATCCTTAACACATTGACATTTCAAGTTAGTGAAAATTGTTCCTGCAACATAGTGTTAAATATGTACATGTTTTATCATCTATAAACTGTTTCATTGTAAAGATAAGCCGTCTCTTGCATGGTGAACATAAGTCATAAATGCATCACAGGTGTCAGTAACCATGGGATATTTCACACACCCAAACTGTATTATTGCAGTATGACATGAATTGGATGTTCTTTGACAGTTAACTACTGGTCAGTATTATTAATAACCTTGCTGTGTTTCTTCTGTGTCTGACCCTGGCGTCTGAACTGTGGACGGTGCTTCATTGCTTCTCCTAGCACACTGAAACTCGTTATGAAACAAGGTCTCAGCCGTGAGCAATTAGACAGAACGAAGAATGTAAAAAAGGCAACAGTCTTCCTTACAGACTATGGGATCCAGAGGTCAAAGGAGTTGAAAAGTGTTTCATTCCAGTTTAAATATGCCTGCTGATACAAGCTTATATAATGTTTCCAGACAGCATCATTTTTGCTCGACACCCCCACCCTCTCCCTGAAAAACCCCTGAAAAATCCAACGAGTGCACTTGGCTTTGGAAGACGTGAAAAGTGTCAACAACAAGTATGTGAGAGCCCTTTGACAAGTCTACTCATCGTAACCAGGAGCATATGCACGGATGTGAAAAGGGGTAGTTCTGGTAGTAAGATTGAAGCGCTGGTCCAAGAGGTCGAGCACATTCTAATCAGGGGAATCTGTTACACAACCTCCTGCTCCTCTTCTCCACCATGAGGAAGCTCACCTTGCCTGGCTTCCTGACTAGTAATCAACCAGACCAACCAACCTCCTAACAAACACCTGCCATGACTACTAGTTCATGTTAGTGGAAAAAAACAAGGGAAAACATTTCCAAGCAACCCTTTATTCAAGAGTTAGTCAGAGCCTCCGACAAAAAGAGCGTCTGACTAACTCTCCTGATGGACCCGTCCTCGTCCTGCACTTTCCTTGTTTTCATAAAGGTCCTGTCATCTTTGTTTGTTTTAATGCGTTCCAGGGGTTCGTGTTTTCGGGGCGGAGAAGGAACAGAGGTCTGGCGGCCTCAGCCACGTGAGCTAGTACACAAGGACTGCATCAAACCATTATATGAGCTGCAGCCACTGCTTATGTTTCACCGGTGGCCCAGTGTATTATGCAAGGAGCCACATAACTCAAATGGCAGAGAGACTGCATTAAGTGCAATCAGCTTTCTCTACAAGGCTTATCATCACTGCACTTGACTTTTACAACCCTATTAAAATATGTTCGCATTACTATTAGTATTGGCTGCACAATGAAATGAAGCAAAAAATGGGGGAAAAACACATGAATCAGGACAACACCCTGTATTCCTGGGGGAATTGGCACATAAATCACAAAGGGAAATGCCTAAATTCCTCCATATGCTGTTCTGGAAGTAGCTTGGTCTGTTTGGCGTCCTCTACAACGGATTCTGACAGCTTATCCACTGCCAGTCTAACACACCTGTAGAGCAGAGAGATGTTTGGAAGGCCTGCTCTGTGCCGCTCTCATTCTGCAGTTAACACACTCTTGAGTCCATGATGGTTGAGTGGAAGCCCCTTCAAGCCTCGCTGATTTTCTACAACATGCTATAATCACATAAATATGGACAGCCTAGATGAATGACAGAATGGGGTGCCTAGACCACTACTCCGCCATTAGCAAACCAAAATAAAATAACTTTTAAAACACTTGAAGGCAGAAACAGTAATTTTGCTCAAAGCAACAGCGCCAGCCGTGAGACCATTTTGTTTTTAGGCTTGCTATGTTGTAAATTCACAGCAGAAAATGAAGAACTCTTCCTACAAAGGCAAGTTAGTTAGTCCTTTCTCCATTCCTTACAAAAACTCATAAAACAGATTGTTGTAGGCCAAAAAATAATTGCAAATCATTTGTATAACAAATGTGTCTTGTTGATGTTGAGTTAGTTTTCCTTCTCTCTCTTATACTCTTGGCCCATGCTGCATGTCTTTGGGTATTATCATTCTCGAATGGCAGAGAAAGAAAGATCCTTCCAAGCAGTCAGTCTCATGAAACCTCTTGGCTGTGGCACTCAGTCCCAGTTTCTACTCAGTGAAGCATAGAACCAAGAGGAAAGTATTTTTGAGTGCAATGAAAATCTAAATGATTTCCTTTCAGACTACCTTTCGCTCAGACTTCATTTAAAGAGTAAAATATTTCCGTATGGCACTGTTCACAAATAATGCCAGATTTAGCTTCCAGCATACCAATGATCTTCCATTAAATTAGACCCTCCCCCCACTGGAAATCTTCCCATCCTCCTCTCTGCAATAATATTACAAATATTGCAATAATATCTATAGTCTATTCAATCAGTCTGGCTTATACACGCAATTAAATTTAGACCCCTAACCTAAGTTCAGTTTTACTGAGTTTTGTACTAGCCCTGGACAAGAGGACTGTAATCTACAGCATGTTGCTCTCCCACTGTCTTCTACATTCTTTCTGTCGTGGTATATATGAGAATATATCACAATGACCCCCGTAGCTAAATGTAATTTTTTCTCCATCAACAAAAGTCACAGGTTCACGCCATCAGCTGGACGATTAAAAAAAAAAAAAGTTTCTAGGACATTCTGTTCCTGGTGATGCAGAGAAATTCCTTTAATTTTGTCTTCCACTTTTTACTTTTAAATCAGTCTCATGGGCCAATAACAGAGGTTTCTGCTTTTTGTCACAAAGGCGTTCACCTCAATACCTCAAAAACGTTATCCTGGCAAAAGAAATGTAACACTGCCTCAAACTCTCAGAGGTGGTTAAAATTACAGCGGCAATTTGAGAGCGAATGAGCAAATGAGTGATTGTGAACCCCGTAAAAAATGTCATTCAAAAACAATAGTGCAAATTTACTGCTAAATATATTATATATACACACATTGCTAGATCCCATTAGGAAACTTTCCAATCCTATCCTAGCAGGTACATGGAAACACATGTAATATAAAGCAGAGCAGAAGCCATTAAAGTTAGGTGAAACAATGGAGCTTATGATGAAAATGACATATTGATAGAGGTAAATGCAATTATACTTTCCAAAAAATGTCAAAATTTTACAGCCTATTCAATTCCTTTTGCCCTATCAACTTCTTCTCTATAGGGTCTTGTTCAGAGGAACTTGTTTCCTGTCCAGCATTGCTGTTCTTGGCAGGGTCCTGCAGATGGGAGTGATTTCTCACAGACCACACACCATTTTAAATGGTGGATGGCGTTTATTTTTATGAAGGGGCCAGCAAATACCTCTCAAATGGGTCAAGATATTTGCACAAATTAGATAACCTATACATTTAACGTTCCACCCTTTCTTCTCTCTGCCACCACACCCTCTTTGAAAGGAATAAATGCATATATATGTAGGACTATGGTTGTGATCAGTTTCATGGCTCGGCCTTGAGATGATGATTGGTTTTTAGAGGTTTGCTGCTGGTGCAGGTAGACGTGCGCAGGGCTGTAAATCGAATCAAACAGGATATCGTTAAGGCAATGTCATGAAAAACGGCACATATGCTTGACACACGTGACTGTGTGCGTATGTCTGTGAGTGTGTGTGTATGTGTGGCACACTAGCAATCAACATGGCAGGAGCAAGACCTGCTTCCTGCCCTGTTCTGCAAAGGTGCAGCTGTTGATTCAGCTGGAATGTGTGTGTGTGTGTGTGTGTGTGAAACAGAGGGTTGTTGGTGGGTGTAAAGGGGTTGCGAGCAGAGTTAAGAGACTGACTGTGAAGAAACGGCAGAGCTTGAAGCCGACAGCCTAAGCTGGACCATCCCCACGAGACTCTAGTCTCAACTGAGTGCATGTTAACAATCCGAGTGCTAACTCGCACCACAAGCCCCATTACATTTGGGGCTAAGACCTCTACCTTAGGGCTAAGCTAAACATATGCATGGTTTTGAAAGAGTAACCCACATTACAAAGAGGGCACTTTTACAAAAACATCCTACTGTTGAAATGCATCAAGGGGAAATGTCCTTCAAGGGATGGAGCAAAAGAAACCAATTTAAGTTGCTTTAAAAATACAACCACCAAACAAACATTTCTTTATATATTTTGTTGTGATGGCATTCATACTAGCCATCTCATTTCAACATCTCATTATGTTCTGCCAACCACACATCATTTTTCTTATTTGCCCTAAGTCCACGCAAAACTAGAAGATGCTTCAGTGCTACAAAACCAATGAAATGGTTTGTCTTGACTGAGATCTGAGTGCAATGGCACTAGGGGTGTCGCGATATACCGGTTTTGCGATAATCGTGGTATTTAAAAATGTAAATACTAAACTAAACCTCATGTGACTCTTTCAGTTGATAATCTGATGAATCTTATTTGTTGACTGCCATGAAAAATTTATTGTAATCAGTCGTTTTAAAGTTTTTAATGAGAAAAAAACAAACATTGGAGCAAAATCAAGTTAAAGATGCATTTTAAGTGATCGCATTGTTTTTATAATGATTGCTATAGATATCGCGATAATATCGTTATCGTGATATTTTTTGCCATGATAATCGTATTGTGAAAATTTGATATCGTGACAGCCCTATATCACGCCTGGCATTATATACAGAACCACAACTCCTGGGAAGGAGAAATGGAAGGGGGATGAAGGATGAACTGGCTAGGTGCTCAAAGGCATCTCTCTCAACTTAAATCCACTCCAAGCTCTTCTGTGGTTCACAGCCATCGGCTCAACCAGTCCAGCTTCTCGGCTCTTCGCAGTCCCATGGCTCAACTTCTCCACAGCTCTCCAAAAGGTTTAATGGTCTGCGCCATGCTTCGACACTCCCAACAGTTCACTGTCCAACAGTTTCACTGCGCACAAATGTGTTGAACTGTTCAATGGTGCACGGTTTTTGTTATTAAACAATCAAAGTACTCCACATGCACAGAAATCCCCTTGTTGCACCAGACTGATAGCAATGGTACATCAACGGTTTAACAGACTGCAAAGAGGAAACGACAAGAAAACAGCAGGAGGGAATAGGAGAAAGGAGGGAGGAGCAGTAGGGAAAAAACATGAGGCAGAGACTAGAGGGTAAAACAGAGAGAAAGATGGAGGATATGGAGCAAGAGAGTGAGATTTCCCCATGTGAGCTGCATGGTTCGTTTCCCAGCTGTGGCACTCCTCTGTGGTCCCACTTTGTCTGCAATCTTCTCTACTTTTTCATCAACTAAATAAAGTACTAAACAAGAAGGGACGGACTGCCTGCTCTCAATTACAAAATGTTGCTCTGGACTCAGCACGTCCAACAGACAGTGAGTAAGAGGGTCTGATCAGCCACAGAGACCAGGCCTGGGAGAGAGTGCTGCGGTGGACCATTTTGTTTTGCTCTTGATCATCTACTGCTGCAACTCTACATCTTACTGTTGAGGCAACGTTGAAATCTCATTCTGAAAGTCTAGTATGTAAGCGTGTTTGTACAAATGACCATGTGATTCCTTATGTGAGGGAGGGAGTGGGTAACTTGCTATGCATGTAATTTATTAGTCTCACTAAGTGTGTGTGGTATATGGGAATGTTGGAAGGGCAGGAAGCGGTCCAACTTTCCATTTTCATCAACTTCAAGGTAATCCACACACCTCATCCATTTTCTTTCAACAATACCCTTCCAGATCCCAATGGAGTGTTTATTTTCCTGACTTTAATTGGGCATGTATGGTGATCACGCCATCAGAGGGAAACTATACAGAGTTATCCAAACGGAAATTCTACAATAAAAACATGACTTCAGTGCTCCTCCTTTGCGGCTCCTCCCAGCTTGCCAACCCAAACAGCTGCACACTAATTTCTAATTATTGACAATTTAACCTCTAGTAACCACCATCCACTGAAAGAGCTGTGAAAGTATCAGAGCCAGAGACTTTAAAAACCATGATTGGCAAAGCCAAGGCTCTAACAAGCGCAATTTGTCAGATTAGCTTTGTGGAGTGAGCTAGATACCTACAGTAGATATCTTGAACATTAAACACCACTGTTCAAACCAAAGCAAGAGGCGGAGACAAAATAGTCCATGTTAAAATTCCATGGAGAATATAATGGCGCCTGGTTTGCATTACTTGGTTTGTGAAAACTGCTTCGGGGACAGTTAAATTGCCTCCCTCTTTGACATTTAACTCAACATCCTAACCTCCAAAACCAGACACGGAAAATAGACAAAAGAAGAATGCTAGAACAAACCACAGTCCATCATTTGGTTCATTACAGCCCATTAACATACTATAGAGGAAGCTTAACATATTCAGGAAACTGGATTTTAAAAAGGAACGAATGAACTCAAACACTTGGGGAGTTTCACATAATTAACATGTTACCTATGCAATAACTGATCACAAAATTATATTATGACTCACAGGAAACTGTCTTTGATTACATGACAAAAATGTAAACGAAAACAATCTTGATTAATTTCCATACCTTGGCCTTCATTCAAATTTATCTCGTGTAAATTCTCAACCCAACAATAGCACACACACACACACGCACGCACGCACGCACGCACGCACGCACGCACGCACGCACGCACGCACGCACGGGTTCAAATTAAACAAATGGAGCGGACCAGGCCAATTACTTTGCCAGTTTATAGACATATACACGGTCTCAACTATTGTTTGTCTCCACACAGCAATGCCACTAGAAGTACATGTGCCAAAATTTACCACACAAACCAAAACATA
Organism: Rondeletia loricata; assembly: GCA_900302605.1. NCBI lineage: Eukaryota > Metazoa > Chordata > Actinopteri > Beryciformes > Rondeletiidae > Rondeletia > Rondeletia loricata. The sequence goes on from OMLI01100732.1 coordinate 7,524, forward strand.
ATTGTGGCAGCATTACTTGCAGAAATAAAAACATGATGCAAAGGCTCTGTAGCTGAATTTGTAGATATTCTGACTTGATTTAATTGTTAAGAGACAGGGAGGCTTTAATAGGACAGAAAAGAAAAAAAAATCCACTGTAGATTATGAGACTTGAGACCAGTCAATCCTGATCGTTAGTGATCAGGAATAGTCAATGACACAGTGCTTGCCAGATCAAGCCTACGTTTAATCTTTCTCTAGAAAGATAATCTTTAACTGTACAGAAGATCTCCACTGGTCCATTATATACACTGGCCCTAAGTGTTGTGTCAGCTTTATTGTAGGATCAGAGCCCTGGAATGATTTAACATCAGTATCGTTCCATTGTTTTGATCTGAATTAGGTCCGATTAGAGAAGCACCTAACATCTGCTCCCTTACCGTTACCAAGAGACAAGCGTTCCTCGTGGGCTTGAACATTACCCAAAGACAATGCAAACATAACCCAAGTGCAGACTACACACTCACCTTCTGAAAGAAATCCTCCCCACCGTTGACTCTCCCTTCAGAGGCAGCTAGAGTGAGACAGAGAGAGAGAGAAAAATAATTCATCAAACCACACGGAGCCACTCAATGCTGAATATACAATGCAACCTCAACAGAGCCAAATCACGCTCGGGTTATCCAGTGTCCTAGAAATGTTAGGGTATCTTCCCCGTTCCCTCAGACCAGTGTTTTTGGTGGATCTCTATTTCTTAGGGTATTGTGCTTGGCACAGCTATTGATATTACTCATTTTCAGATTTGGAATCAAATGTTCCAAGTCATTTTCTATAATCCCAATGATTGGATACAGCTTCCGTGTAACAAATTGATGGATTCAGTGAAAATATTTGGCCATTTCTTACAGTAGCTGTTCATGGTGGAAGTCATAGCACACTTGGGCCCACTGGTGTTGTTTTCACACTTGTGGAAAAGGCTTTTACACTTTTGAAATGAGTCTGTCAGTATGTAAGGCTTCGGGACCATATGAAATACATAGAGCTGCATAACTGCCCTAAAGTCACCTGTACACATAACAGCATTCAGGAGAGCCCCACTGGTTTCAAGTAATTTTCCAAGCAGATGATATAGAATACCAAGAAACTCCCTCATCTGATACAGTAAGCCGGATAGGGACAGTGAGCCAACCACCAAAGCAAGTCAAGTTTTTAGTCTCTCCAACACATCTGCAAGTCCTTCAGACCGCGGCAGCTCTGTTAATGCAAAATGCATATCTGCTCTCCAAGGAGGATTCTCATGTTCATCTGCCATTTGGGACGACGAGTACAGGGATGGTAATGATGCATTTCAGGCAGCGTTCTCAAGATGGATTCACTGCCATCTGTGCAAATCTGGGTCAGGAGCAGCAGTGGAGTTAGTATGGGTTATACAGTCATAAATACTGGCCTCGGTGTAATGACAAGAATGACGTTATAATGAAGTGGACCCAAAGTCCTGCTACGTTTCAACTGCAGAGAACAACACATTCATTTCAGAATATATACAGTATATCGCGTTTAAGAGTGATTCATGAGCTTTAATTGGTGGGTGGAAACATTAGCGTTGGCTGAAATCGATATAAACATACTGCAAAATAATATTCTTTGCGACCGCACCGGGAAGTAGAAATACAGAACATTCCTCATATCAGCAAAATACTTGTCATCAGAGTTCAGGGAAATTTTGGACTAGATAGACAAGCCCATGTTGATGTACTCCAGAATCTTCTTATCAGTACTTTTTTAAACTAACTGATAGTTGACATCGTCTCCTACAGAATGAAAATGTTTCAAGGCCGTGGGTGCAATGTCAATTCCTTAAAAGTTCACTTTTCTGGAGAAATTAGGCTTCTGCAGGACACTGAAAAACAAATATGACTTATTTATTGTTATTACTTATTCAATGTTAAATGTATGTAAACATGTAAAGCCTGTTCCCCTCCTTAATGGGAATACCAAAGAACATACTGTCTGCAATGCACACTGTTTGGTATGATGACCACCGTGTGAAACCGGGGTGTGAAAGGCATTGTTATGACTTTCCAGATCAACACCATATTTCAAAGCACCAACAGAGCAAATGAATGACCCTCGCTAAACATGTTTTCTTTTTGAACCAGACCAGACATTATGGCCTGAGGCGATGCAGTAATGCCTACATCATGAGCATTAAACACATGTTCGTACTTACATACACTCCCCTGTAAACAAGTCCAGTCCACAGCTGTGTGACATGAGAGCCGGCTTGCTTGGGCTGAACGAGGCCAGTCAATTTCACATGAAATGCGTCCACACTAAATGGTCCCCCACCATTACATTGAAAATGTATGTATTCTGACTTCTCATTGGCTCATCATTCAAAAAGAATAGTAAAAGGGAATCTGAGAAGGGTGTGTATTAGAAACAGATGGACAACGTATAGTTAGTATAACAGCATTATTGTGAGGAAATAGTCAGATCGTTTGCATAAAGCAATCATAGAAATGATAGAAACAACCTTATCCTTCTAAACCCACTGCAGTCTCATTTTAGACAACACACCATCAAAGTCAATTATACATCACCCACAAAGTTTTAAAGATACTTGGAAGATATTCTCCATAACTGGGGACTGACATTCCACTGAGCTACTCATTTTTCTCACAATACCTGCTTTGTGAAGCAGCGGTGTCAAAGAAAACAACTTCTGGTGTTGTTTGTGACCACACAGAAGAGCTAAATTAACAGATTAAAAGCATCACGTATGGGGAAAAACAAAGTTGCTAAAACAATGTCGGCGGTCTCTCCAGCTGTGACGAGTCTCCAATTTGTGTTTACATTACATTTTACCAACGCACTCTCATGCACTCAGTGTACAACAAAATAGTGTGCGTAATCAGAAGACATGAAAATAAGCTATTTCAATATAGAGGGGATAATGGAGACAGGCCATGTTAGGGTCCATGTTGCCCTACATGGGTGCAGCTAGCCTTAAAGGCCCTATATGTAAGTTTTCGGCCGAAATCAACATTCATTTTGCGTTTTTTTATTGCCAATGAGTGAATTCTCCGTAACTAATGAGAACTAATGACACCAGCCATGTCTCTCTCTGTTCAGCCGTTCAGTCTCTGTATGAGCAGGACTGTGGAGATGGCAGGCCGACATTTCACGGCAAATTTACCGGATGTGACGTTATGCGCGTTCCCGAGCCTGCATCTCACTCACTCACTCTCACTCACTCGCTCGCACGCACGCACAAATTAAAGTAGTGCAGCAATATCCAACAAACTGCTTTTTACCCAACAACTTTCTCTTCTCATGTGCTATTCTCATGGGCAGACCCCATTTTTTCAACACAGGCTTAAAGGTATAGATACACAGAGAATACAAAATGAACCTAAATCTATCCACAATGCTGTACAAAAAAGGATATAAAAAATGTATATACTCTCAGCATTGTTTTATTAACTAAACAAAAGTACATCGCTCTGAGAATGTCTCTGCCAGTGGCCAATTAAAAACAGACAGGAATAAAACAGGGTACAAGATAGGATAATTAAAATGCTAATGACAAACATCCCCAACTGCATGAGGACAATAGGACTAAAATTAACCCAAAATATTCTCCACAGGAAATACGCCTTTGAACTTTGGATTACGCTCACCATACATCCTACATATCTTTTGAACTGTCATTGGCTTATAAAGTTACTGGCCATATAATGGCTATTATGCACAGAGAGAAAGAATTAACATTTACTGGAAAGAGCATGAAATTAATGCAAGGCAAGGCAAAAAACAACAACACTGCTGTTGTCATAGACCTCGTAAGTTTGACGTCAGCATGCTGACTTCCGGTAACCTGGCTCTGCCAGATGGTTGATTTGTGTCACAAATCTTTGTTTCACAAATCCATCTGGACACGCTCCATACTATTGGGTTGACTCCGGTCTGGTTCCGGACGGACCAATCAGCGTCCTATACGGGCGGCCTTTGCGTGGGCTTTGTGTGTGACGACAGCGCTTTCTGCAATGGCGGCAGCCACAGAAACAGAGGCTACCCAGCTAGCACTGAAGACTCGGCCCAAAACGTGAAATTCCCTGATACTCCAGATTAAATCAATACATTTGTTAAATTCCCTGACTTTCTATCAGGGGAAGGAACCGGTTCAAGGAACGAAAACGAAAACCGGAAAAGAACGATATTTTGCGACGAACAGAAACATAACCAGAAACGAAAGTGATTTATTATGTTCCGGAAAATAACCATTATTAATAATACACGTGA
>OMLI01100740.1:0-14755 GCA_900302605.1 Rondeletia loricata
GGGGCCAATACAATGAAGGTATCGAATTCACTCTGGATGAAGACTGCACTGCCGGCACTTTCTACATGAATCTATGCCTGTCCAGGGATCATTTGCCATGGTTAATTTAGTCCGTGTGCTCAGAGTGGCAATTTCAACCAAGTAATCACAGCACCCCCAAGAGGGAGACTGGTGTTGTACACTACCAGAACAAAGCCTCCTTGTTTTCCTCTCATCTCGCCTCTCTCATGTCCTTCCACCTTCCTCCTCCACTGCTCATACACAAGTGGAGATAAGGGATGTTGCCCCATTCCCATGTGATGCCATGGTAATGCACTGCATGCAGAGGCTTGAAAGGAGACGAGTGACAATTCGAAGGAGTGCTCACTGGTGTTTACTATTTTCCTAGTGGTGCGTTTTGGGAATTTGGGGTTGATCTGGGAGTTCCAGGCTGAAGGCTGAAGGCTGAGTTGACAGTGACACATGGAGGCTTCTCTGGATGCAGGAGAGACAAGTCTCTCAGTCTCCATAGAGACAAGCTCAGGCCGAAACTAATACCAGTTACTGCAGCTTTACGCCCTAGTTTGCTGTGTGCTTTGTCCCGTACATCCTTCTATTAACTGAGTCTGACATATCCATAAGGATGATGGAAGGGCTCGGCTTTTACAAAGCCATTTTGTGTACAGAATGTTAATGCCCGGGAAGGGAACCGAACAGTGTGTTTCATCAAATGTGAGCGGATGCGAACGTGTGCTGTGTTTCAGAGCCGACCATTATCACCACCCCGGCATCCACCCTGGACGTCACCGTGGGGGAGAGCGTGGTCCTGCCCTGTCAAGTGAGCCACGACCCGTCTCTGGAGCTCAAGTTTACCTGGTTCTTCAACGAGCAGCTCATCCACTTTGGTACCCATGGCGGATACTTTGAAAAAGTGGGCGGAGTAAGTCCATAATCGTTGCAGCATTCTTCACGGTTTCCTCGCTTACTTGTCATGTCGTGACAGTGGCGCTGTGTTGCTACCGTTTTTATACCGTGCTTGTCAGAGGCCCTGGAATACATAATGAATAATTAAGAAACAAATCTTTCCTGTAGTGTGTTGAGTAGTGCTTCCTGTATATTTTATTTGTGCAACGGTGCCCTCATAAAAATGTGCCATCAAAAAGACATTGATTTTTCAACCCCTTCAGAGATTCCATTGAATAAAGGTCAAGAGGTGATGCTGAGGATTCATTGGCACATCAATATTATACTTCTCTTCTTTTAACGGGGTCATAATAAATTCAGCCGCAGTGCAGAATGTTTGTATCAAGTGTATTATTTATGGCCAGGAAATTGCTGCCTGTGGTTTATTTTAAAATGAAATTTACATATACAGCCTGTAACTAGTCTCACTCAGCCTCTGTATACTTTAAAAGGCTCAAAGCTTACAAGCATGTGATACTGTGGCTTAGTTTTTGTTTTTTTTACAAAACTTGCAGGCCTAAAGAAAAAATACTGATTGTTTAATCAAAATTTAGCAGGGATGTCTTTCATGTTTTCTATTATTTTGGTGTTTTTCTCTTACTGTAATTTACACTCATCTCCCTAATAAATGTCTGTACATCTAGAGTTACATTCCTTTAGCTACCAGCCACTCCATAAAAATCTCAGTGCCATTGTGCCACAGCTTGTTGTCATGTCCAATGTATTACAGAACCTGCTTTACTCTCTGATTAGATGATAATGTAGTAGTGGGAATTGCAATTAGCGATGGAATAAAAGGATAATTGAAAGAACTAGCTATTGAACTAGCCATTAGGCTACTCTTCATAGATGAAATAATGAAACAGCTCTACCACAAACAAATCCAAATACATTTTTATAATTATAGTGATTAAGTGTAAGTATGCTGGCTGGCTGCCCAATATACTGTGTCCTTTTTAGAATATGGACAGAATGGCTGTGTGAGAAGTGATGGATTTATTGTGCAAGATACACGTACATGAGAATGGGCTTTCTGTTCGGCTGTTTTTGTTCCCATGTGGTTGGCAAGTCAGTATTGTTCTTGAATTACAATAGCTTGATGCTTACCATGTTGCTCATAGAACTGTGTGTGTGTGTGTGTGTGTGTGTGTGTGTGTGTGTGTGTGTGTGTGTGTGTGTGTGTGTGTGCGCGCGCGCGGGTGTGTGTGTGTGTGTGTGTGTGTGTGTGTGTGTGTGTGTGTGTGTGTGTGTGGGTGCGTGCGCACGGTGTGTGGTTGTGCATGTGTTGAATGACAGCAGCATTCGGCTGGAGACATTATGATTCGAAACATCCAGCTGAGGCATGCAGGGAAATACACGTGTGCTGTGCAAACGAAGGTGGACAGCATTTCCATTGCTGCTGACTTGGTTGTCAGAGGTAAGCCATGACAGTCTATACTTATTAAACCTTCGCTTTGACTACTAATGGATATGGTTCAGATGAACATGCTCATCTTTAAAATTGTGATTCAAAGGCCATCGGGTGATGTGGTAATTGGAAAAGTGATTTATACCATATCCATGCTATAAGGGACACAGTATTTCAGCTACCTATATTTAAGATTTCGAAACAGTTGAATAATTTAGAAGTCATCTACTGCTGAAGGAGGTGGGGATTTGTTGGGGATCCATGTTTAGTTTGAGTGTGAGTGGTTGTGCCTTGCTGATAAAGATATGAAGGGATCACATGAAAAGATGGGCAGATAGAGATGTTTCTCTCTTTGAGATAAAAAAAAAACTCTCTAATTAAACTGAATAGCTCCCCAAGGTTTCACATCGAACTGACTTCACTACAGTAGCTGCAGTTGCTAAGAACGTGACTCCCTCTCTGCCATCTTTTCCCTCTCCTTTTTCCTGATTTACATTTCCTTACCCTCCCCCTTTCCCTCTTTCCGTCTGTCTCTCTATCTTTCTCTCCTCTTGCCTGCCTGGCTACGCCATCTATCAGGTCCCCCGGGGCCCCCCACCAGCATCCATGTAGAAGAAATCACTGATACCACAGCCTCTCTATCCTGGAGGCCTGGTCCTGATAATCACAGTCCAATTACGGCATACACCATCCAGGCCAGGACACCGTTTTCCCTGGGGTGGCAGGCTGTCACCACAGGTAAGCTCTCTCCAACCAGCCGTAGCCCTCTCCAATCACATGGAGGAGGCCGCTCTTCATTCCCCTTTGCCTGTGAGAATATCGGAGATGTAATTTTTACCCCGGCGCCAAATGGCACGCAATTGTACCGTGACCATTGACCGCCATTTTATCGGACTCTGGGGAAAGCTCCTGAAACATAGATCTCATCCTGATGATGAACCTTGTTGCCAAGGCTGTAAATTGATAGTGTAGTTAAGTGATAGTACCGTTGGATAGTGAGTGTAATTTTACCCAACATCCTCTTTAATGGGGCTGAGCATTCACGCGTGGTTGGTATAATGTGCATTATCCCGTACTTTATACCTTGTTCAATTGATATTTTTGTGAATTAGGGATACTTTTATGTTTTACTGCCATCATTGATTTACCATGTCAGGATCACAGCCTTGGTACACATTTACCACATGACCTTGCAGGTAAACAGAGCTCCTCCATAGAGCGACTTTTTGGCAAATAAGTCAGTTATATTAACCGTTCTGTGACGAGTAGAATGGTAGCAGTTTCACCTCTATTGGTTCAATATTTTGTGCATTACAGTGCTTTTGAGGTGATGCCAAGCTACCATCCAGTAAACAGCCACAGTGTATGTTAGCATGCTATGTAGAGAACGAAATAAATGCTGTTGCACAATGTTACGTTGATCGAAGAGTTCCCTTGCAAAATTGTCAGCGTATTCCTTTAAGGTGTGATTGTTTTGTCTTTGGAGTTTGTGTGTGCATCATGTGTCCTTGTGAGGGATTACACCTGTCCTATGTACCTGTGGTGGAGTCTCACCAGGCCTTTCAGCCTGGAGGACAGGCTACTGTTGATGCTAAGTTGACACACACACACACACACACACACACACACACACACACACACACACACACAAAGTGGGTTGATACTGAAGGGGGCACGGTGTGTTTTATGCCAGTTCCTGAGGTGGTGGGGGGCCGCCGGCTGACAGCTACAGTAATAGACCTGAGCCCCTGGGTGGAGTACGAATTTCGAGTCCTGGCAAGCAACGTCATCGGGACGGGCGAGCCCAGCAAGCCATCCAAACAAGCAAGGACAAAGGAGACCTGTACGTACTGCATGAACAGAAAAAAAACATTCCCAGTGTCCCTTTCAAAAATCTATGTCTTATGTTTTTTTCACTGAGAATAACTTTTACTGGGTTTTAAAGCTGCATCAGGTAACATTTCTAATTGAGACCCCATACATTCGCCCTATTTGCCCAAATGAATTTCTGGTGTCGGGTATGGACACTTCTCCACCCACAGGAAATGATGAATCAAAACTCCTAAACAGCAGTGGACGAGCGCTCTGTCCAGAGAAAGCTGGACTCACGTTAGATATTTTACCTCTCTCGTCCCTTTGGTATCCTTGCAGTCACAGACTGGCCAGGTTGGTAAACATGAGCGTGCTGTGTGCAGTTTACTGAAGTCACATTACATAATTTGTGGGTATTGAAGTTAACATTTTTCAAACAGTTAGCTCTCACTGCCATTTGGAGCCACCAATGTGCGAAGTTGCCTAGTGCAGTTTTAAAGGAATAGTACACCCAAAAATTACCATAAAAATACTCCAAACAGCTCGTGCAGCATAATCCAAGTGTTCTGAAGCCAAACAATATAATTACACTAGTATTAAGTGCAAGTCTTCACTAAAAATGTTGTTTTCAAAAGCGTTCATGCTTGCGCGCACCCACACATCGCATGTTCACACTCTGCTTGATGTGAACACATGACCCTTCCCCATTTACATGTTTACACTCCTACGCATAGGTCTACGTCACACAAACAGAAAGAGCTCTGCTCCAAGTGACTTATAATGCTAACCGCTTACTTACTTAACTTTCAAACAAAGAAGAAAAAATGTCAGATGACTTCGATAGAGAAGAGGAACAACAGTTCGTTTCCCAACCTTATTTATTTGAACCTGAATATTGAGTGTAGGAGTGTGTAAACATGGAAATGGGGAAAGGTTGCGTGTTCACGTCGAGCAGAGCGTGAACACGCAATGTGTGGGTGTGCACAAGCGTGAATGCTTTCAAAAATAATGGTTTTATTGAAGGCTAAATACTGATTTAAATATAGGTCTTTTGGACTCAGTGCAATAATTTGGCTTCAGAAGACTTGGATTATGCTGCATGAGCTGTTCGGAGTAATTTTATGGCAATTTCTTTCCCTTTTTGGAACTCTAAAGAACCAGATCCTGTTCTCTTCAGTTGTTTTGGAGAAGGCTGACATGGAGCTGCGCTAGCTAACTCGCTGTGTGTTATGTGGACATACTAAATATTCATTTTTGAGTGAACTATTTTTTTAAGTGTCATGATGTCATGGTGTACAAATATTAATAGACATATACGCCCTTTCAGTAGAATACCATTGTGTTATCAATAGTGATTGAGGGGTTGTGTGAAGTCAACAGAGCTAAGCTGATCTGTCTTCCTCCCCCAGCTCCGAAGGTCACACCAGCTAATGTGAGTGGAGGCGGTGGCAGTCGCTCTGAGTTAGTCATCACATGGGAGGTAAGCAAGCTGGCACAGGACCCCTCACCCGTGGAGGAGGGAACCAGACGTCATTATTCTCTGTGGATCTGGGCCCTTGTTTCATTAATAACAGCTGAACGGCTTAATGTATGGCATTTAATTTTTAAGAACAGAGAGGCAATAACTGCTGCTGTCACCCAGGGGGAGAGAAACATGCCTTTGAGGTTTCAATAAGATAATTAAACGGTTCCTTCAAAGTCCTAAGCAACTTTTTACAAAGATTATGCTTTCCAATCTTTCTTTTTCTTCTTTCTTTCTTTCTTTCTTTCTTTCTTTCTACAAAGCCTCCGTTTATCAAGCCTGCTCCAAAAGCTTAAATATTTACTCTGGCTTCTTGAAATCACCAGCCCCTGCTGTGAAAGTTTTCACTGAATGAATGTTGATGTTTCAATATGCAAGAGTTCAATTAAAGTCTAACTTCTGCTTAACAAAGTGCTCATTTTGCCTCAACTCTGGAGATACCTGAGGCACTTTTTCCATTTTATGGAGCAGCAGAGATGGAATATTTTAATGGCTTTAACTGGTGCTTAAACAAAAAGGAGAAATGTATGTCAGACATTTCTACTCTGATAGTTGCTATAACCCAGAACAAAGCCCAAGGTAAAAAGAAAATTAAATGCTTTTTATATGACCATGTGTCTTTTAGTGGTTTATAGAATGAAGTCAGCAGCTATAAATGCATGATATATGGTGTGCTATGGGTCTTAACAATAGCTGAGTTACGGTATCTCTGTGGGCACTGTGCTATTAGTGGATGTGTCCATTACTAGTATTAGTACTTTAAGACAATAACATTTGAAAGCCTCGGTTGTCTTTGGTCTTTGCCCGATCTCAAACTGTGTTGCACTTCATGATGAATTACAAACCACCATTGTATAAGTGAGTGAGCAAGTTTAAAATTAACACATAGTAACTGATTCTATACACAAAATACAGATGAATTATTTTGGCCAGTAAAAAATATTCTTAGCAGGTACATTTTTGTAGTTTACCAGCCCTTGGCAGGTGAGCCAAAAAGTTTGTTTTAGACACTGTATTTATCTGTTTTTCTGCAGCCTGTTCCAGAGGAGCTGCAGAACGGGCCGGGTTTTGGCTATGTGGTGGCTTTTAGACCCCATGGTGCCACGGGCTGGATGCAGGCTGCCGTACCTTCTGCAGAGGCCTCCAGATACGTCTTCAAAAACGAGAGCATCCAGCCCTTCTCGCCTTTCCATGTTAAGGTTGGGGTTTACAACAATGAGGGGGAGGGTCCATTTGGAGCCGTTACCACCATCTACTCAGCAGAAGAAGGTGCGTTATAATGTCATGTCACACACAACACATCATGGAGCAGCTCTACTTGCTCGACCGCGGTTTATGTGTCCATTTGTACCATAACTAGATCCAAACGGGCTCTAAACCATTGCAGTCATAACTGTGATCTTGCTGCCCATGTACATCCCCCTCCCCCTGTGTTGGTTTGATGAAACAAATTGTTTTGAAACAGCTCTGACGGTCCCACTTTGAGGGGTCATCGAAGCTCAGTATTACTTTCAGTATAATTTGGAGTCTTTATACATTAACTCCAGAGCCTGGCCGAGCGCCCACCAGGATTCGTGCCAAGAGCCTCTCTGCATCCGAGATTGAAGTTTCATGGAAAGCTCTGCCCTGGAATGCTAGCAAGAGAAGAGTTCTGGGCTATGAGGTGAGCTACAACCAAATACCTATGTGAGTGTGTGTGCGTGTGCATTTGTGTGTGTGTGTGTGCGTGCGTGCGTGCGTGCGTGCGTGTGTGTGTGCGCATGGCACTAATGCTGTTGAATCTTGTTCTGCTCTATTATTGATGAGTGTTTCAGGCTCATGCACCTTGGGCATAGGAGATAATAGCTTGCTGCATGTGTAATGGTCCAGCCTGGTCCCATGCCTGTGGGTTTAGTTCTCTTGTTGCTTACCTAAGTAGTGTAACCACCCTGATTAGCGTGCTGATGCAATACACCAAGGGATACAACGTTTAGCCTCTAATCCACGCAGCCAAGTCGTTTCAGAAACTGGCTCTTGTCATTTTAATTCTGTCCATTATTGAAATTCAGTATATGAACAAAGGCACTATTATCAGAATAATAAATTGTTGACCGCTCAGCGTCAACAGAGGAGCCGGGCCTGAGCAAACTGTTCCTGTGGCGAGAGACAAATTATATTTGTGCTGTCAAGCGTGCAGCTATTTCAGCCCTGACACCCGGGTGACAAAGAAAATCTGTTATCAGTGGAAGTTGATGGCTGTGGATTTTTGAGGATTCTTCGGCTATTACCACATAACATAAACCATGCCACACTTCTGGTAAGCAGAACTGAAGTACATAGCACATGGTGAGCAAAGGCTACATGAGGTTTTTAGACAAATTTACAGTAGCAGTGCGCTACCTTCCAGTTTTCAGTTCATTAACAGGGCATAACAGGAGGCTTTTATAAAGTGTCCGTCGTGTTTCTGCATTCATGTCTGCGGTTCTGCCCTGTCGGTTTTCAGCTGAGGTACTGGAGTAGAAGTGAACGGGAGGACACAGCCAGCGTGCAGAGGACTGTAGGAAATCAAACGTCCACTATTATCCGCGGGGTGAAAGGCAGCACCACGTATTACATCTCAGTGAGGGCATACAACACTGCTGGAGCGGGGCCTCCCAGCTCCACTGTCAATGTCACGACCAAAAAACCACGTAAGTATTGGATCTAATTATGAGTACCGGTTGCTCTCCGCCAGTGGTCAACTTTTGTTTGATGTGAATAATGCGTTTCTCTCCCCTCAGCACCCAGCCAGCCACCGGTCAAAGTGATGTGGAATCAAACATCAAACTCCAAGATTATATTGAACTGGGAGCAGGTCAAAGCCCTGGAGAATGAGTCAGAGGTCACCGGGTACAAAGTAAGGAGGCGGACATGTGGTTTTTGTCAGAAAATAGTGTCTGTTGTCACGGCTTCTCTGCCTGACTTTTGATTTTGCTTGTGCGCTCCGTCCTCAGGTGCTGTACAAGAAGAACCGACACAGTCGCCCCAGCGTTATGGAGACCAACACCACCTCAGTGGAGCTCTCCTTGCCCACTGATGAGGAGTACATCATCCAGATCAAACCATTTGGAGAGGGGGGGGAAGGCAGCAGTAGCAGGCAGATCACCATCCCAAGAATACCAGGTCAGTGGAGAGCAAGCTACTGTACCTCCCCCATGGGCGAACTGAATAATCCACTCCCATGCTGCTGTCTTGGTTTGCCAGAACAGATTAACGATCATCATCTCCAGAGGAACAGAGAGAGAGAGGGGGAAATAATTTGGTACATGAGACATTGTGTAATTATGGCCTGTACGTGAGACCATAATGCGAGTGTTGCATGAAAAGTTGGGCAATTTATTTAGAATACTTTCAATGCCTCATTCCACAACTCGAGTAATAACACTCAAGGATTTTGGAAATGAATGCGCTCAGGTCTTGATTACCTAAAGCATGCAGGAGAGGCAGCAGATTAGAGAATAAAGAAATTTAGAGAATTGTTTTTCACTGTGAACAGACTAACAGCCTCATTCGTTTCAATACCTTTTCAGGTCCCAATGCAATCGGCTCAGCATCCAAGGTCTCCACTCTATCAGCCCTCAGTACAATAGCACTGTCTTTCACAGCGCGGACATCTTTATGACAAACAGCTCCCGGCAGACATTGCATCTGATGTGGAGACATATCTACCGCGGAACGCAAACACAGCCCAGTCTGGTGTAACTACATCCGTTCATTTAGATTTTAGAGGCAGGAGGAAGATGCTGAGAAAAATAAAAATAAAAATAAAAAAACATGCCATTGAGATGACAGGGAGAGAGCCCAGTTCAGCACCCAGGCTAAGTAAAGGAGATTGACCGATGTCTTGACTCTGTTGTTACCAAAGCAGCTTTCATTAAAAAAAAATATATAGAAAAAAAGTCTTATATGCATCTTTTTGTATGACATGTTGAGCTTTTATAGATTTTTTTTGAATCAATTCGAAATGGGTCTGGGCTTTTTGTAAAAGGCAACGGTGTGAGAGGAATTAAGTGCAAGGCGAATAACACGATCAGATGTAACAGTCTGGAGGTGAAGAATGTTATTTGACTGCGGTTCAAACTGTGGTTCAATGACCAGAGTTCAAGTTTTCTTTCAAGTGAATGAACTGTTAACTGTCATCTGTTATTTTAATCGTACATTTCTGCTTTTTTGTGTGTCAATATTTCAATAACGTTGCACTTAAAGGACTACACTGACTTTTTGGGAGTTTGGCCCATTGGTCACCTTTACTCAATATGTGAAGAGAAGATTGGCAACCAAATTGTCTTTGTGTCTCTGGTAGATAGCTCTGTCATAGCATACAGTATGTTATGTAATCGTAGGTGACCAATGGGCCAAACTCCCAAAAAGTCAGAGTAGTCCTTCAAGCCATCCATATGACAATTACTGGACTTATCAGAAATCGGACCAGTATCTCCCCTGGGTTCCTCTACCTTGGCCATTGAATTGCACTGGTGACCGGACCCTTGTGGCTGTCTCATGCTCCTCATTCTTTCAGTTAGCCCTGTGTCTAGAGCTATTCTTTGCCTTCTGTGTGCCTCATCATATGTTACAAATCCTCAGGTCCTTAAAGAGCCTTAACTTATGTATATCAAAAACATTAGAAACATAGAACTATGAAGCAGCCGCGGTGATGTTTACATGCTGCTGTGGTGATAGATACTGTATGTTGTTGGGATCGGGGGCCAGCATCCTGTATGATGCTGAGGTTACTGAGGTTAGTTTGAACGGCATTTTGCTGTTTCGCATGGGTTATTGGCAATATGCGAAGCCTGGTACATTTTTATGGGTGTGCATTCTTAATAAAAGATGATGCTGCTGATCTTTTCCTTTTTCCCATAGTCTTCTGATGCCATGTGAGACTGCTATGGTACAGTGGTACAGTGCAGTCTGTATGTAGCTTGTAATCCAGTTAAGTACAGGTAGTTTGTAGTACTTTGAAGGGAAGTGTGCTGTTGGCTACTGGGTCTTGCTCAGAATCATGCATCAACAAATGTGTAATATACTGTTTTGTACACTTCAAATCATTTATATAAAAGAACCTTTCTAAAGAGCTGGTTTACCTGGTTTTTATGTAATAACTCTGTTTCATACTGTAGCCAATTGTTGCTCAGCATGACTGTAATTTGTCCCCTCTCTTCTGTCCATCTGCAAACTGATTGAATGGCTTTAGGAACATGCAAGATTTAATAGGTTTGTGTATATGTGTACCATGAAATTTGAACCATGATCAGCCCATGTCTGTGCTTCTGTTTCAGTCAGGTGTTCTCCCCTGAGATATACTGGGTCTACTGTCCATATACGCTCTACATGAGGGTTTCCTCTGTTGCTGTTTGTTGTTTATACTGTGTTAATAAAGTTTATTGATTTATAGAACAATGTCAAACTCTATTGACCCATCCCTCAATATATACTGACCAATTTGAGAATTGACCATACAGTAATTGTTCTCCTCTGGCTTCGGCAAAGTTGTGCACTGGCATGTGAGGGGGCTTTGGGGGGTTTGTTCAAAATACCTCTAGCTTATTCATCTCTTTTTTAAAATTAATTTACTGTTTAGTAAACGGTAGAGAGAGACCGGTGGGAAACAGAGGGGATGACGTCATGTCGAGACCTGGACTCGAGTCTATGCACCTTAGCCCACCAACCCAGAGCGCCTCAGTGTTATTGACAATAGAAATGCAATTATATGCATGTATCAATAGGAAAATTACAACAGCAAACAATTTATAGAATATATATATTTTTGGATAGGTCGAATTTTTGTCCATAATAATGTCACTTGGTGGGTTCAGATGTCTGACATTCAAACAAATAAGCTGTGATATTTTCTTTTGAACCAGAAAATGTGCGGCAATTCCCCCTCTGATCAGGTTTTTCCATCAAACTGTTTGTCTGAATGACGCCCCTATCCCAGATAAAGGGGGTTGGATCAATTCTTCTCCCTTTGATTAATGGTTAGAGGTAAAAGAAAATTGGATCTTCAATGTAATTTTTTTTGAGAAAACAGATACGGTAACATAAATGGCGAAAATGAGCTCCTGATATGCTCACAGAGTATGCACTAGGTGGCACTAAGAGCACACAAATGCTTTGAGTCACTGCCATGCTCATACCTACTGGTTGTTAAGACCACAAGATGGCAATACAAAACAAAATGATTGCCCTTTTCCTTTCATTTCAGCAATAATGGCTCACCCCATTCAGTATTGGTCACGAATAAAAATGTGATCCCTCTCCCCATATTTTCAAAATCAGAGACAGCTTTTTAATCATACTGAGACATTTATTTATGCATGTATGTTTTCCATTTAGACTGAATGCAAATACAGCAAATACACACCACCAAGCACTAGGGGAATGTAGAGCAAAAGGCAGTGGAGAATTGAAGGTGGAGGCTAAACTGGAGCAGTTTTTATGCTCTTCACAAGAAGCTCAGATCCATCATCTGTACTATGCTCGGTTCTACATTAATGGGGCCAATAAATGTTTTCGTCTTGTTACTGTAGAGGACTACAGTTCAAACACGGACTACTTTTCACTCCGTTCAATGTCACAGCCTTTACAAGACAGTAATTCACTTTCAAGACAGCCTTGTCTCACATTGGACTTAGAGGAGAGGTCATTTCTACATCCACCTCATGGAGATTAACAGCACTTTCAGTTCAGCACAGATAACTGTGGCTTCAGCTCCCATAACAATGACTCCAAACATAAGGCACCCATTCATGTGACATTTCTATTGCACTGGTGTCCTTCGGGTTTTACTTACTGCCTCATCCTACCTTTCACTATGGAATAAACTCCACCACATCCTCGCTCCTGTTATATTTGTACTGTCGATTTCTACAGCATTTACAGGATAATACATAGAAGTATGGATATTTATATACAGTACAGGCCTTCCACCCTTCAACTCACCACACTGCCTACAGTACACAGCTTCTTTCCTGATGCCTACAGCAGATAGTCATTTTTCTCCTGTGAGAAATGTGTCCAATACTACAACAAAGATAGGTCGTTGGATTTCTCCCCAACAGTATACAGTATTTGTGCTGCTATCATTGCAAGCAAGTGTCTTCACAACAATCCAGTGTCATATGACCAGGTAAAATAAAATAAGAGCAGAATAAAATATACAAATCATATGTATTAGGGAATCTGTTGTTTCCACAGACACATCGACAGCAGGTAGACAATTTTCAAAGTATTCCACCTTGGGATTGGGGGGGGGGACAAAGCCATGGTCACAAGTGTTGGAGAGCTCCTTTCAATATCTGTGTTGTAAGATTTGGTTACGCTTTTATACGCATGAGAGTTCACAGTTTTCTACCTTTAGAGGACAGATCATGAGAATGGCTGCTTATTGCAAATCTCACAAGCAGTGCGGTTCACTGCTTTGATTAACAGTAGCACAAAGTCCACAATGACAGCAACACTGCAAACATGAGTCAGGCTCCATCAGAGGGCTTCATATGTATGATAAGCAATGCATAGTATAGTGTTAAAGGTTATCCAGAATATATTTGAGAACCAGCAGGTTTTGGGGGTAGAGACGGGGCTTTAATATGTCACACTATGAATCCCGGCTTTGTCTGTAAGGAAAATAGAAACGGAGACAGGGAGGAAAATCACAGGCCTCACATTCACCACTCCTATAAATACAAATACAAACTCATACACCATAACTTAAAGAGTTAATCCAACAGAAAACAAAATGTACCCACCTTATCCTTATGATTTTGGACAATTCAATCAGTGTCTGTGAACATACACAACTATCTTCCAAAGCCTGAACATGGAGAACCCACTTTCTGGAGCCATCCATTAACAATGAATGGAAGGCTGATTTTACGGATTTATAGGAACATTGTTTAAGATTTTAAACCCAAACAAACTGCATCCATGTAGCCAGAAAACTCTGGGCACACCAAAAAGTCCAAAAGTCAGTCTCCAATTCACTGTCAATGAAGCAGCTCCAGATTATTTCTATTCATTACATCACATATTTGCAACTTGGCACTCTAGATTCTAGTTTTGGGTGAGATCTCTCTGTCTATTTTTTGAAACACAGCACTAGGTAAATGAACATGACAAAAGATACTAGTCAGGAGAAGAGCAGGCATTTGTTTTACACAGTTATTTAATCCTCAACCTAGGGAGAAACTTGGTCATGTTCACACATGTAGTCTAAACTGCCCAAGATCATAGGAATAACATATTAATTCTGTTTTATGATGGGGGAAAAAATCAAGTAAGAAAAAGTAAAAACATATCATCACATTTCTGAAATGTATTAGATAAAATATTATTTATATTACATTTGCTCTAAAAATCGTAAAACTTTTTTTTGTAAGGATGATGGCAAGTTGACACCAAAATGAAATGGTACTGTGAGGGGGAAGTGGTACGAGGACAGTGATGTTTTTACACTGGAGACTGGGACCAAAGCGAGAGTTCAAGCTGATCCTGTCCACTGAAGTAGCATACAATTGTCCTTATGTTCTTCAGCTTGACTTCCGTCAGCGTCGACACGTTGGCCCAGTGATCCGCAGTTTCTCAGAGCATGTTCAGTGCGATCGTCTCAGCGCTCCTTATGGATTTCAGCCGTGTATTTGTCATTCCCTCTGCAATTTTTTGAGTTGAATCATGCAGATTATAATAACCTAGTATTATACATATTTCATAAACAAGCAAACACTGGACATAAATTAGATCCTCTATAATTGTTAAAAATGTAAAAAGCTAATAAGACAGCCGTTGATTATACTGAAGGTGTCATGCCAGGAGGTGACAACAAGCATTAAAGGCTGCCTCTTGCCACTTGCACAACCCCACCCCCAGCCCGCACCTCTGACTCCACCCTCCTCTGCTCTCATATAGTATTTGATGTATGACGTCAGCACAGGGCAGGCGTTGGTGACCATAAAATAGAAAGCCATTAGTGGGGGCCGGGTATTGACTTGCTGTAGGAATACTGATCAATGTGTGTGTGTGTGTGTGTGTGTGTGTGTGTGGGGGGGGGGGGTGGG
>OMLI01100740.1:14775-32585 GCA_900302605.1 Rondeletia loricata
TGTGTGTGTGTGTGTGTGTGTGTGTGTGTGTGTGTGTGTGGTGGTGGTGGGCAGGGGAGGGGCTTGGTCAATTGGCTTCACCTCAGGCAGAATTACATCATCAAAATTCATAATTCAAGTGATCCCCAGAGTTCAAGGGAGCCGAAGTGTGTTAAATTAAATAATTTGCAGTGAAAGTTCGAGACAAATGAACGTCTATCAGAGGACAGTGAACAGCCGCCGTGTCTGTCTGTAGCAGATCTCTAACCGTAACATGGGTAAATGCACATAGTAATAGCTGTGATAGGGGCCAACTTTAACCTTGCATCGCTCCACTTGGTAGCGCTCTACAGACCAAATGGTGAATAATCCAAGAATTTTTTTTTTAAGTGTGATCCTATTCCACAGGAGGCGGAGGGGTGGGATGGGCTGGGATAGGATGGGAGGCTAGGTCGGGTCGGAGGCCGAGTCACAGTTGGTTTGGCTAAAGGGACAGGAGTGGAGGTCTACTGCATCGATCGAACGCAGTCGGCTCTCGTGTCGGTGTATACACAGTGGGGTAGGGAGTCCTCTTATTGGGTTGGTGGCGTACTGTAGGGTGGGGCAGGAGACAGCTGGAGGTTTTTCTCCTGTCCCCCATCTCAGGAGCCACCATGGCCGATCAGGACTGCAACGAGACGAGAAAGCACAGCGCTGGTTCAAGCGATAATCACAAAACGGGGAACCTAAACTACCTTGACATGAATTCCCTCAGAGAATCCCTTATTAAAAAAATAAGTTTATTTTAGTACACTGTTAGTATACTTCTTTAAAACAAAAAATAAGAGAGCATTATTTTACTTATGTTGTACTTGCAAAAGGTACACTAGAGAATACTATACTTGGTCTTGTACTTGTACTTTTAATGCTACTAGAAGTATACTTTAATAAACTTAAAAGTGGTCCAATTAAGTCACAAGTTCAAATATACCTTGGTACACTTTTAGTATTTGTGTGAGTCTACAGTACCTCAAGTATGCTAAAAGTATACAGATATAAACTTAAAGTTAACTTAAAGTATACCTACAAGTGCAATTTTATAAACTAAAACGTGGGCCAATTTAATCCCAACAAGTAACAAAATAGTTAACTTAAAAGTAAACTAATAGTTGAACAAAGTATTCTTGAAAAAAATACACTTCAGGTTTACACTTTTTTGTAACGACACATGTTGCGCACGCACTGAGCATTGTCAGATGACCATCTTATGCCAGTGACACTGTGAACTCCACATACCTCTGATTTGCGCTGCTGCTCCTCGGTGGGAGACTCTGTTTCCCTGATAACCACTGCTTTCGTCACCAGCATGTCGGGGTGCTGCTGCTTGGCCTCTTGGATAGCCAAGGCGAGGGCCTGGGGACGCGGCATATCACATGGATCATTCCCTTTTTACATTACATTACAGTAACCGCTGCTGCTAAGTTATGATGAGTTATTCACTGTAGTTTTGATGACCACCTGGCTCGAACGTACAGTGCAGGTATTTCAATATTTTTTCTATATTATTCCTCACCTGATGTTGGTCCACATCATCGTCTCCCGTAATGATGATCCTTTTCTCGATTCTGGTCTCAGAGTAGCCTCCTTTCACAGTCTGTAAAGCACATACAGTAAGTGACAAGCCTATGGTAGGGAGTGTACCCAATGAATAATGCTGCAGCCCCCTTGAGCCAATCAAGCACAACACTTAAAATGTCCATTATGTGGGAGACAAAGGTCTTAACGTGGTAATCTAAGGGATCCTTGTTTTTGTATTTTATTTTGTCTCCATCTTTGGTGCTTAGCGGTCGTTGCTGTGGTGTTTTTCTCTTTTCCACTTGGATTTTCAGTTGATGAAGTCTGACTTTCTCTAGGTCACAGATCTGTTTGTCTGTTCAGCTATCACTGCTCATGCTAACTACCCAATTCTTCTTCTATTTATTCAAAACAAACCGGAAATGTAAAACGCATCACTTCCTGTGCACCCGAGGATTTCCCCCCGGAAAGACCTACCAGACACCGGGTGTTTAGAACAGCAAATGTAAAAGCTTTCAAGCTTTCATGAACTGGCTGTAGGTTGAATCACTATAGTGTTACATCAATCAGCAACAGAGAGTAGCAAAATGGACATTTATTCATTTGAAAATGTCTGAAAAATCATGGCTGCTAACACCCACATGGTTGTGGGTGTTAATGAAAAACTATAGTATATGTCATTTAATTACTTAATACATGTTTGCCTTGTCATTTGTATTCAACAAAAATGCCAAATGATGTCAGTCTAGTCATTGTTATTTGATCCCCAAGGTATCGAGTTTCCATCTAGCTTCCATCATGTAGAAAAGGGGTGCTGAGAAATACTTATATTTATTTATATAGTCTAAAATGTCATCAGCGTAATTAAACCTGGAATGTAGATAGTGGGCTGAGTCAAAACTCCAGTCATTAAACTGTAACCGTGGGAACAGATAACAAGTTACCTTGGTAACCTGAGTCGTCGTTGCTGAGGTGACGCTCTCAGCGGTGACGGTCAGCGGGGATACGACGGACTCTCTCCCCAGGGTGCCTGCTTTTACCTAGAGCACAGTCATTAGAGGGTAGTTATCAACGCTGCTGCTATAACCAGCTGCACCGTTCAAACATAAAGGGACACGATGCAAAGGCACACACGCACGTACAAAGAAAGTAGTCTATGCAATGGTGCAGGGTGGGAAAAGGCTTTGAAGGTGGTAATGCATTGATGAGCGCACATGCATCCAAATGTTTATATCCACAAACAGAACAATTAGCCATTATCATAGCATTAAATACAATTACTCAATATTGTGGCCAACAGTTCCTGTGAGCATTATCCACACACACATGGATCACAATGTGGGCATGTTGTGCTATAACGTTCATTATTATAATATTCATTATTCCAATTATTCAGTCGGATATGAAGTAGAGGTCAAAGCTAGAGAGAAGACAGCAACGACTTTCTTATTCTGCGACCAATTCAAATATCTACAGTGGAACGCAAACACAAACATTGTCGCTTTGTGTGATAGATTTCCTCTGTGAAGATACTTACAGGCGAGCCATTTTCTTTAAGGGTAGCAGGTGCCTCCCTCTGGCTGACAACAGCAACGTTCTGAAGGAGAGAGTGAAATCATTCTGGTTTAGATTGAGATTCATGTATATAATATTTAACATGGCTTTGGGAAGGTATGGGAGGTATACATCAGTTCAGCCCAGCAGAATAATATCCCATCCACTTAATGCAAAACTGATCTGCTGTATGTGAGGGTGGACGCACACGACAAGGTCTCTTTAACATTTATTTGACTAATTAGCTCCATCTTTAATATCCTAGTCACATTTCGTTGGCATTTCACCAGAAATATTCTATTTTCTTGAAACGGACTCTTGTCAAATCATGCAGTGTATGTCCACCCTTATGCCTGATGCATTAATCATTGCATCATACAGGGGAGAGACTTCATTCGCTTCATTTCAGGGCAGTACATGCACAAATTGTATAGTAAGGTTTTGTAATGAAAACAACACAAAGTATCTAGCCATGACTGTTACGATTTACCATTAACAGTGTGTATATACTTAGTGAATCCTTTATAAAGGCAATCCTAGAGCCAAACAAATTCCTTTTACTACAATTTGGTGGCAATAGTATCCAAATTCATAGCCCATCACTGACATGCAGACAGCTGGTATAGAGCAACAGCCGAGCCTTTGTGCTGTTGTGGAGGAACTGGAGAGACATACCATGTCTCCCTCTGCTGGCGGAGTTACGTCAGTGCTGGAGACCTTTGTCTCCCCACAGTTGACGTCATCCTCCGTTTGCTGCAGATACACACATAGAGGCACTCTGACATCTCTGGAAATTTGACTCAACTCGGAGCTGGCACTTCAAAGGCACCCTCTACATCATTGCCAGAGTTCATCCGTGCCATTAGCCGAATGGCATAATAGCCTGGCAATGATTAAACTTTAATATGGCACCTCTGGGACAGTCTCCGCTCAAATCTTTGCCTCCGGAATGAATGGGATTTCCACTCGCTTTCATCACCCTCATTAATTTCCTGTCAATACTGTAATCACTCCATAATGATGCTATTATGTCATTCAAGTCTGGTGAATATGGCCATTATGTCACTGATGTCCAAAGAATATGGCGCTTGCTCTAATCAAGACCCACTCCAGAGCTCTGGAAAAACACAAAGTAAAAGGTCTTCATTGCAAATTGATAAGTCCATTTCCTCCTGTCTCCAGTAATATCGGCCAAAAATGGGTGATTGATGGGATCATTCCTACAATGAGAACAGCGAGGGAAATTACCTTCAACTGTCCTATTCTCCTCACTTACCCTTTCTGTATATATTGTGGGTTAAAATGTAACAGCATGAATGCATAAGATAAGACAAAACTTTATTGATCCCTGTGGGGAAATTGGGTTGCTGCAAGCCGCAAACGTAATCAGATACAGCAAGGGGGAAAAATAGAATCTAAACATAAAAATAGTATATAAACAATAATAAAAATACAAACAAATGTGGGGTTATGTAAACAGCTGACATGTTAACTAGTCTGTATGACTGGGAAGTATCAGAAAGAGTATGGATTATTAACATCTATGGCTACTTACAGATGTTACTTGCAGTATCAACTGCTTACTTAAATATGGATTACTAAATGAAATAATGGAACCATTATGAAAAGTATCAGTATATATGCAGCATGTAACAATGAGTGGGAAATGGGAAACTATAGGAAGCAGATATGTGAATTTACAGAAAAATTGGGTACATGACCACATAGTAAGGTCTATTCCCAATGGCTGAGACAGGATTTGCCCTGTGATATATTGTTAACTTGCTTTACCTGTGGTGAGACATTCATGATGTTGGAGTGGACCTCTGATCCATTGGTATGTGTCTCCATCTTGGCATCGGCCTTCCGCAGCATATGTGCCATGCTCACAGCACTGGCGTCTTTCTTTGCCACCGGAGGCTATGGGAAACACAACCGGTACAGTACAGTCATGCATCGAGCAAAACAACTCTCTACTGGATGTTCTTCATGGCGAAAGCACTGAGGATCATCACTGAAAAGACGGTGCATCGCTTATGAGAAGCACACATTTCAGAACAAAGCACCTGAATACTGTTAACTTGACATTGAAATACTGCTTGACTACAGCAAAGCATAGCAATGATGGTGCAGCTGCAGGGGAAGTTAAAGAAACACTTAAGCGGTTAACAAAAAACAATGGATGAAACATTGAGAAATGTATAAATCAACGGTTAAAATAAAACATGCCGAGTTTAGAAAAAAATAAACATGAATAAAACATTTTTAAAATCCAATCACGACAGGAAATGGTCCAACTTAAAAAGGCTGCAGGTAGTTATGGCACTCAACCCAGCCAGGCAGGGCAAATCCAGTGGGTGATGGTGATGAAGCGGGGATGGACACATTTATCTGTCTACCTCATGGTGCGTTCGCTCCTCAGGAAGCCTCTCCTCTATGGGAGACTTGTCATGGGAGCCCATTAGACGGGCAGAGTAGAACCTGGACATCTCCTCAAAGTCCTCCCGGCCCACCTCCGGTTGTTGCTCCCTCTCTCCTAGCTCCGACACGCCCTTGGAGAAGTCTTCCACGCCGGAGTGGAGGTCCATGATGACGGTGAAGTCAACCTCGGCCTCCAGGCTGGACGTGGAGCTGACCGTCATGCTGGAGCACTTGCGCTCGATGCCCAAGTGGGTTTCCCTCATGCAGGCCACAGTGTCTCGCTCCTGGTCCTCCTCAGAGGCCACGCTGGGCTGGGGCCTCCTGTCCCCGAGCTCCTTCTGGGGCAGGCACAGACAAGAGGATCGCCGCTCTAATGGCACACAACTGCAGTCTGACTGATGATGACCGAGACATGGAATGGGATGGGAGTGTCATCCTGATGTTTCAAGGTGGGATTCAGGGAGGATCCAAAATCAAAGCCATAGTGCATGCAGTATACTGTACCATGAATACACAGTGACAAAATCATGCAATCGTGTCAAAATGAACAGAAGAGATTAATGACTGTGTAGGATGGTGATGGATGAGGACAGCCGAGCTGCCAATGAAATAGAAAAGTGACCCAGTTTTTCTGCACTAAATTAAGTTGAAGAATAACCTAAAGCATTTCAGCTATGAGGTTGGCTTAGATAAGGCTTGGCTTCGCTCTTTGCATCCCCCACTGCAGGACTGTTCTAGTGTCTCCTGATATATGACACCTTTTCATTCATCAGGACTCTAGCACAGTCACTTAGGAGGCATGCTGTTTATCCGTGAGGGATGCAAAGAGGAAGACCATAGCGAGCGGATCTAACTATGGGTAAACATTGGATAAGAGGAAAACAGATGATGAGATGGGCATGTGAAGAGATTAAATACAAATGAATAACCTTGACATCAGCGAATGGCTCTTCATAAATGGCAGGAGTAGAGAGAGGCTCCTGCAGGGGGAAGCAGAGGAAAGGGCAGAGGCACCCTGAGGTTAGCACAAGCTGAACTATAGCCACTGGAGCAACAGGCTACCAGAAAAACACAAATAAACAGTAGAGCTTCAGTGGGGCCTGAACATTTGAGCCCAGCTTAACCTGAACCCAAAATATTTCAGTCCAAACCTAAACTGGGATCCTGGTGTATTTCTGGTTGTGAGCCTAAATCTGACGAAAGCCCAAAATTACAATTAATTTGCTTATTATGAATAGCTAATCAATCAGTATTTTTAACAATATTTTTTTAAATAGAGCCCAACCCAAACCCAAGTTTAGGTGAGAAATTCACCCTGACCCGACCTGAGCCCACTGGGTCCATTCAGATCCAGTCGGGTCCTAATGGATTCAGGCATAAATTTCAAGCTCTACTCTACAGTAGCATAGCGTAATAGCCAATACAGTTTAGAAGACAGAAAAGAGGTGAGCTTATTGCATTAAAAAAACATAATCTACAGCCAGGTTTATTTGTTAGAATTAGCAGTGACCGGAGGAGAGAATCATGCAGTATTATGAGCAGTTTTTCAGCAAAGCAACAGCCACTCATTGCCCCAAAAGCTAATCAGAAAGTGTTGCAATACTATGCACCTTGAATTTCAACAGGGGAACATTCAAATGGTCAAATAATATTGTTTGATTTACAATACAAGTGCTCTCAAGGTGCCTTTCAAAGCACTGCCAGTCAAAATGACTACACCCAGAGTTCAATCTTATCCTGATATGATCGTCACTGAGGTCATTCACACACTGAGAGCCATGCAACACCTCTTCTCATGCCTGTTTCATCCAACATGTGCAAGATCTTGACTCAGATGAAAAGGTGGGAAATGATGAAAGCTGCCGTATCTATTCTCTTCAAATGCCTTTCATTCCAGTGCCAAATGCGTGCAAGTTCCTAATGATACTGACGGTGAAATGAAAGCGGCAAATCTGACTCTAGCCACGGCATTGAGATGTGGCGACTGGCTGCTCGTCGCCTGCTTGTTATTCACAGTTGGAGGAGCGTTCATAACACTGGTCAGCTTTCTATCCAGTTGAGGTTGTGGATAGAAACCCATTTGATTTATGAATTATTATCACCACACAAAAGGATCAAGCAACATTTTGTGAATTCTGTTCATTCCCAGTTAATCATTTTGATCTAGTTTCAGAATGATTTGTGTGCAAATCAATAATATTATCTACATTTGTGTGAGATGGTAGCTGTCTGTGGCATAAAGTAATGGATGATGATGACATTTTTCTCCCTTTTCCGCAAACAAGTAATTTCATTTGAAACATTAGTATGAAATAAATCATTTGTTTTGTATTTTCAGTTTGGAAACAGCATGGAGATGTGCAAAAATCATCACAGTGATGATAATATGTGAGCCTTTCTTTCCTTGCAACCCTCTGACAGGGGAGAACCTGAGTTGGAAGGAAGTATGAGGCTCGGAAAGTAGGGAAGGGGAAGACAAGCCAACAACCAAAACATGAGATATTCATTGTTTCTTTTTAACAAGTTATTTCACAGCCAGTAGTGAGTTGTACAGATTTGCCAGATATTGTGGTACATGTTGAGAGTGGAGGCAAGGGGAGGGAATAAATTGGGTTGCCAAAAAGTCCACACTTTTTAGGGGCAAATGCACTGATGGCTGCTCTACTGATTTTGACACCAAGACGGAGCCAAAAGTAACACTGCCTGCTCTTCATACAGGCACGTATAGGTAAGATGTATGAGCATTTCAAGTCACTGAAAACGGAGAAAAAAAACAGAAGAAAAATGGTGTGCGAGTCTGTCTGAAGCTCATGCGATGCTTTATTTCCAATGACTGAATAGCAGATGCCAAGCACAGTTACCGAGTGTCTCTTCTTGGCTGCGTCCAGGCTAGGCTCCCTGCAGGCATTTCGGCTGTTCCGCAGTATTAGCCCAGACTCCCTGGCCTTCTGTGTTTTCACTGGCGGGGCTGGCGGAGCCATTTTGGGAAGCGCTGAAACCTTTGAGCTGAACAATTGACTTTCTGTGAGTCCCCTAGGAGACTGATAACTGTCATCATGCTGTTCCGTTTTTGTCTCAAATTTAGCCATGCCCTCCAGATCCGTTGCGAATGTTGGATGGAACGCGGAGACGTCAGTCCAGTTAAGGTCTGAGGATCCCTCTGGAGAGCCCACCGACCAGCGATATTCCCTTCTGAGAACTCGTGTAGACTCGTCCTGCCCTGTCCTGTCCCTCTCATCTTTGCACGCTATGCTCTTTGACCTCTCTGGCTTAAGAGGAACAATCCTGGTTATTTCAGACTGGTAGCTGCCTGATAGCCGGTGGAAAGACCTCCTCTGAACTTTGTCTCCCATGACACCCTCAATATCCTCTCCCCCAGAACTACTGACTTTTCGCTCATGTGTCCTGACCTGTCTGAGTTTCACCTCTGCTAGCTCTTTGTTGTCAATAAGGCTCTTCCCTCGTACCTGCGTACTCATGATACACTCATCCTTAACCTCTGCTAATGAACTGTCATATTCTACCTTTCCAAGTCCATTCACTGAGCCTAAGTCTATATCTGCTGGCCCAACCTGGCTCACTTTGCTCTTTACCTGGTCTGTTCCTTGAGTGGAGACCTCGCTGCTCTCTCCTATTGATATATCCTCTTGCTTGCTGTCTTTATGCACCCTGATAGACTGATCTTTTCCTGATCCATCTTTCATCATCACCACCGGAGATGATTCACAATGATTTCCTGTTTCAGACGTTTTGTCTGGACTGTCCTCCCAGTCTGAGCCCTCTGTAGAACTATCGCCTTCTTCCTTGTAGATGAGGTCTGTTGGCATTCCCAGGTTTAAACTCTGGGGTCTCCTCTTTTTCCTTTGTTTAGAGGGTGTGCGTTCCTTTATGTGGTGTGAGCCCGGGGCCACGTCATTGTTTGCCTCAGGGTCTAAGGCTTGTGATGGTTTACTTTGAGATTTGTCTTGAAACGAGTCTGCATTCTCAGATAACTGAATCACAAAACGACTTTTGTTCGTCGGCCAAGGCTCACAGCATTCATCTGCCTCCCTAGATGATTTTGGTGATGGAAACTCATCAATATGGCTTTTCATTTCTTTTCTGTCATCCCCTGTTACCTCAATATGTATCATCTCGGTAACATCTATCTCTTTATCCAGCTCCTTCTTTTTCTCCCAAGAGGGATCAGACATGAATGCGGGGGAGGTGAGAGATTTCTTTTCCTCAGCCTTCCAGTCATGGTCTTGTTGATAAGTGTCTTTTTCGATCAATACCCACTCCTCAGAGCCCTACATGTTGGTATAGATTAAACATAGTTAGACATGCCAAGCAGAGCTACTGCAAATAAAGAAATCTCCACAATAATTTGAATCACAGAAAAATTTACAAAAGGTACCACAGGTACATATTCAGGTTTTGGTAAATATATGCTTGCATTTAGAGATTAATTGTAGAATATGTGGTTGTATTTTCTTGGATATTATATCAATGGCATATGAGGGAAAGTTATAATGCACGGTATGCAGTACATAACATTTCATCAAACCACAAATGCTAAAGAATACTATATCATGAAAAAAAACAGTGAGAGATGTGCAACCTCAGGTGAAGTCACCACAGTCTTCTGGATGAAACCCTCAACAGACAGGCTGTTGACAGGGTCCTTTCCCACTGCTCGGCCCACCAACTGGCCAATGAGGGGCAGAGGAGATAGAGTTTAAAAGAGAAGGAAGAACACCCATTAGCGCCCTGACTCTAAATGAGAGAGTAATTTAGGAGGATGCATAATATACCGTTTCATGCAACAGGGATAGAGAAAGAGAGAAAAAGGTAAAGGCAGGCAGAATCAGTACTGACAGGACCTGACTGTGTTATTCAGTACAAACTTTTTAATGAAAGAACTTGAAACTAAAGATGTGCACTCCGGCGCATTCCACTTGTACCTGACAGGGACCAAATCCACATAACCAAATCAGCATATATTTGCAATGCAAATATACATTTTTTCTGTAACTACATCAAAGGGCTAAATTCCACTGATTCTCTGGGTGACAGTCAAGAGCCGTGAGATTTTTCAGACCTTCAACCGTCATCAGTCAAACAGAATAATACCCTTCCTTCCCTGGACTCAGACACATGGCAGATTACATTTTCTACCGCAGAGAATGTTTGACATTCTATGGGCATAATCTGATTGTCCCAGACAGCAGATGAGCGACTGTCTGTCGACAACTTAGGCACCAACAATGACAGAACTATACTATCTGAAGACTGCAATCTTAGTACTCTATCTTCAATAGCATAATTTTAAAAAAGTGGCAATCAAGGAAAAACAAATGATAACAGATAATTGTTTGTGTAAATCTCAAAAACATCTTGCATCTTATCTATTCAAGTTGTTTCCTCCTGAGCCACTTGTCAGTCATCTTCAAGTACCTCTGAGATACTGTCAGAATTATTTTAGATGTTGACCAGAGTGGACCCCCACACACACACACACACACTCATCCCCCACTCACTGCCTTCTTCTCGGGCGTGCCACTTGGGGAGGTTCCTGACAGACGCTTCTCACGGTTCATCAGCATGCTGTTTGGCTCCCTCAGGGCTCTCTTCAACTCATTGATACTGGCCTGGTGCTTCAGCAAGACGTCCTGTGACTTATCCAAAAACTAGAGGAGAACGAGTGGAACAACAAAGAAACAGAGGGAGAGAGAGAGAGGATATGCATTAGCAGTGTGTCAACATCGTTTTCAACTGCAGCGATCACATCGACACAACGCAGTCAAACCACATTGTCACCTGATATGCATGACTGAATGGGCTGTGAGATAATACTGTATGTGCACAGGAGGGGATGCCATGTGATGAATTGGTTACACTTATGTTTCCTGAAGACTGAGCGCACAGATCAAGTGTTGTGGTAGCTGTGACTGCATTACTATTCTGTGCAGCAGTCCATGGAGGGAAATGGCATTTAAGATGCTATTGAATCCCACTGAAAACAAAGGATAATTACATTAACCATATTAATTATTATCTGAGGCACAAACGCAAAATGAACACAACTATGACTGCACTCACTGCTAATGAAGATGAACTAATGAATATGCGACATTTATAAACTTTTTTAAGAATGATTATATTCCACAACAGTGAGGAACATGTACTGGTGCTTTGTAGGCACTTTAAGAGAAAAGAGAATTTCCATCTTCTCTGTTTCTTACAGGACGTCTCAAATTGCAGTGTTCCTTTTTCAACAGAGAATCAAGTATTTCGCTGGACACCTGTCAAACTACGTCTAGTATTCTGCGCTCACGGCTGCCAGGTGCTGTTACAAATCTTCACGACGTTTCAAAAGCAGTGGTCGCTGGCAAAGTGCTATCTGTAAAAGCCCTTAAGACTACACTGGAGAGACAGAGGAACAGTGGCACAAATCACGGAGCACAAGGGCTGAAGACAGGAAGCTGTACCTCCTGTTTGTGCCGAGGGGTGGCCTCCTGGTCCAACTGAGAGAGCTGAGTTGGGGCAGGAGAAGGGGCAAGGATGAGGGCGGGGGGCAGAGGTGAAGGGTGCAGGGTCAGTGGGTAAAGGAACAGGGTAAAATGCAGAGACAGAAAGGCAGCAGGTAAGTCAATGAGGGAGACAGGCAGACAGACAGGATGACTGGCTTAAAATTTCAATCATACAGCAGTGGAGCCAGAAACGCTGCTACACCATCCACAAACCAACAAGCTGATCTACTGAAGTGGTCCAACGATGTCACTGCCAGAGAGAGAGAGTACATGCTCATCTACCATCAACTAGCTGAATGGTTACCGTGTCAAGTCAAATTTGGAAATAATTTTAAAAGCCATCCCAGCAAACATTTTGGCATTGAATAGATGTTGATATGACGGCCTGCATGGATGTTGAAAACCCATGTAAATATAGTGCCAAAATAAAAGTTGAGACGATGTCCATTGTGAAATCAGGACCTAAATATCTTTCTGATATCAGTTCAAAACAGTTTCCAAAGCTGTTTTAATATTAATTTTTACTGTCACGTCATAATATCACACTGTGAAAATGTTGTGCTCGTTTGGGTTGACGTTGAACTTTGTCACCTCCTACACATCGCCATCCATCAGATGCTTGCTGGGATGCTTTAGGGATGACAATTATTCACTTCAAGTCAAATTGAGGCCTTTGCAGCTTCAGTCTTGTATGCGTTGCATAGCAACACATTTTTTATTTTCTATGATGACAGTGGTAATACGCCAGATTGTAATTGCCATATTTTGACAGACAAATGCTCACTACAGTGGAAGACGGGCAGAGAGACTGAGACACAAACAGACAGACTGACGTACAGAGAGAAAGACAAAGGGATGGATGGACAAAGACAGACAGACAGACAGACAAACAGACAGAGGTCACCAGACACCAAATACCTCCTGTTTACTGTCAACCGGTGACCCAGCCTCCTCCTTTTGGCCAGCAAGAGTTGAAAAGAAAGACCATGTTAGCGACAGAGGACTCTGCTTGAGTTTGCATGTCTCAGCATAATGAGAAAGGGTTAAAAACTGTAAAGCTGTTAGTGGGATTTATGAGAAGTGTAGTGTAAGCATATAAGCCTGAGTAAATAGGAGTGAAAGCAGAAGAGTTAGTAATGCTAAATCCACCAAAGCCACCACAGCGTTATATCCCTGCAGGATAACGGCTCAGCTACACCAGGTGCGTTTCTGTTCCATCTGTTTGTGTCGGAAAGGTCGGATCAGATACGCAGCCGTTGCCGGATCTGCAAACGGAGCCGGATCGGAGCCGCAACTTTGGAGATACGCATGGCTTCTATTTTTGCCGGACAAATACATGTATATAAATACCAAGATTTTGCTTATTATAGTCATTTATCACCATGTCAGTAAACAAAATAGAAGATAGTACAGAAACCAATTCAATTTAAATAAATGGATAGCTGCTGAGAAGCTTTTTATTTGGGTACAGTACGCCTACACTCTCAAAACAAATGTGACATAAATACCCTATATGGCACATTAATGTCCCTCACGGTACAACTTGAGTTGTTTATGGAAAAATAAGAAAAACAAGATAATTGTGTTCACGTACACATAGGTAAAATGTAGATAGGTGCAACACAACCAGCAGGCCGCAGGCGGAATAAGAACAGAGCTGGTGTAGCAGCTTAAAATTACATTCTGCAACTGGGACGCAACAAGTTCCGATACGCAAATGTTACGCATGCTGTGTAGTTTAGGCGTAAGCCTCAGCGGGCCAGAGAAGCTTGCACTGCATTCATTTGCATCAGCACCCATGCAGTCCCTGCCATGTCTCTGCACCGAGGCCGGAGTTGTCTTCAAGTTGACTAAAACTCTTTTCTCATACTAGTTTGACTCGGCACACGACAGTACCTTCAGTCATTTTATATGATAAAACCAAAGGTGGCCTGGTTGCATGATGAAGACTGTGAAGACTGTAATGACATCTCCAACAAGAAATCTAGACTACCTTGATTTCTTTCTTTTTGCTGGGGGTGATATCCCCATCGTGCTCCTTGTATTGCTCCGTCTCCCGGACCCGCTCTTGGTCTAGGTCCTCCTCATCCTGGTCCAAACTGGGCTCCAGCTCAGTCTCTTGCTCGTCCACAGAGGGGCTGCGTAGGCAAGGCTGGTCACTGACGCTGCGGTGGGACAGGCCATCGTGGTTCTCACACATGGCCGATACCGGCCGCGAGAACTCTGCTGGTAACACAAGTTGAATTATTCCAAGAGACAAATCAGGATTAAGACTGGGTTTTTAAAGGCTGATACCGATGCAGATATTTTTGGATTGAAGCTGCTGATAGCCAATATTTTGTGCCAATATGCAATATCTTTACATTTAAATTAAATTAAAATATATCAGCATCTGATATTATGTTCTGTGTATACAGCC
This sequence comes from Rondeletia loricata, assembly GCA_900302605.1. Lineage (NCBI taxonomy): Eukaryota > Metazoa > Chordata > Actinopteri > Beryciformes > Rondeletiidae > Rondeletia > Rondeletia loricata. Next base: position 29,215 of record OMLI01100740.1, read on the forward strand.
ATTCAAAATTTTGCCTGTGCTTTCATATTCAAAACCAGACCAGATCCTGAAGCACAAATTCTTCACTCATGAGGCATTTTAAATGTTACACTTAAATAAGAGACAGAAAGTAAAGTACATTTTAAACAGGTCCCATGGGGCACAAATAGTGGTGCTTACCTCCGTCCAAGCTTCGAGATAGCAGGTACCTCTTGCTGGTGGAACGCTCAAAGTGCGGAGCAGGCCGGTCTATAAGAGCACTGGCTTGTCTGGTTTGGGCCTGTGTCCTCCCACTGTAGCGAAACTTTGATCCCATCACCAGGAAGCCCTTAGGAGGAGGCTCTGGAGACACCAACCTAGAGAAAATAAAAGACACATTCTGGAGTAAGCACTGTAATAAGCAAAGGTTCTTGACCACATACCGTGCGGCAAGAAGTGACTGGGCGAAGACAGTAGGGTGAATGGTGGACTTGGACATTGGAGGTTTCCGTTTCTGAGACACTCAAAGTGGATTTTAACAACAAAACCAAACTTCAGTGTCTATTTTTCACATCCATCTGTTTTGTATATGCTCCCAGAAGAAGCTATCGCATCAGATCCCATCTTTGACCAGCTGTTTCTTGCCACAAAGTATGTTTTCAAGATTTCCTCCAAGGTTTTGAACGGGTCGTGTTCGGGATGCAAGTAAATGCAATTGAATTGCAGCAACATCTTGAGGCCGGTCAGGCTAGGGTTAATCTGCCGTTAACATAGTATGATGATTTACTGAATGTACCTATGGCATGCTAGAAATACAGCAATATATTCTTGTTGTATAGGTGAACTGTAGTCTTGTACCTACTGCATGTCTGCAGCTGAATTAAACTTGGCAGAATCAGTATTCATCAGGAGATTATTAGTAACCCTGAGGGGGGCAGTTTCAGTACTAGGATTTTCACAACAAATATATTTAGCAGTGCATTGTTCAATTAACTTAGTGTAGTTGTAACTAATGAAGCTATACACATGGAAATGTTTTCTTTGCTTTGATAGGCATTGAACGGTAAACCATTGGACCGTGAGAGAGTAGATCGATCCTTACCTGAAGAAGGTGTGATGCTCAATGCAGACCTTCCACAGTCTCTTGGCAGCTCTGTGGTTGGGAAGCTTAAAACCGATAGTACTTTCAAACTGTTCATACTGGAGGGGAGAGGGAGAACAGGGAAAGAAATGTGTGAGTGATGAAAGAGGGGGGTATTTAGCAGCAGGTGCGTTTACTGCACTGTCATTTACTGCAGGGCTACCTCTCTTGGTACGAGACAAAGAATAAAGTTTAGGACAACCTGATATATTCATAAAAATCACAGTAAACGTATTGCGTCCCATTTCTATCCACATGGACAGAGTCTATAAAGCAATCAGTCTGGTTGTCACCCCAGACCATTCTGTGAACTGGCATAAACACAGACTTTGCTTCCAAATAACCCCACCACTACCGACTGGACAGACTGGAACACATCAAGGCATAATTTTCAGACACTGGAGGCAAACAGGAGGAAGGCATTTCATAGCTCTATATTTATATTCTTTATCCCTCTATTCTGGCTATGGCTGCAGCTGCACCAGCTCTGTTAAAGGGGCTCTTTATTTGGCTCGATCACAGGCTCACTGTGCGGCTCTGTCACTTGACTGGGTCTGGCCCAGACAGCCTTTCACACTGAGGCTCAGCATGGAGGATAAGCGAGGAGGGCCAGACTATAGACCCTGACCCTGCAGAGCAGCAAAGGAGGAGGACTTTCCAGCTTTCTGATCAGCCCAACTGACCACACATTTGTTTCTGCACTGGCTGTGCTGCCAGTTTTCAACAATAACACTCATAATAGACCAACGGCTATTGCTGTTCTCAAAATTTGACGCCAAAATTTTAGACCATGGCATAATTATCCTTGGCCATTTTGCTTACCTCTCCAGGACGGATCTTGATGTAGAAGTTGCTCCTCTTATAGGAGATCTTGAGGATCTTTGGCCAGGCAAAGCGGTTGATCCTAAGCCTATCACGGTAAATCAGTAGGCCATTGGCACAGACACCCAGCATGATATCAATCCCTTCAGAATCCTGCAGCGGCCGAAGGACAACAAAGAGGCAGAAATTATTTGTGACCAGGATGTGGAGAAGGTGAAAATATCCTGTTAATCCTTGAAACCAACGTGTATGTAGAATAAAAAGATAACAGCCCACCTTAGCGTGATGAAGGTCCACCCCATACATGGACAGTTTCTTAGCATTCTCCAGGAAGTTAATTTCAGCCTCTGCTGGAGTCATACCCCTGTGGCAGAACAAAGATTATATCTGTAACCAACAAACACAGGCCTCCTTAAATCACAAACAATAAACCCATCATCTTACACAGTGGGAGCAGAATTATCTTGGTAATATGCTTGATATATTCCATTCTAAAATCCCCCCTAAGCATAACGCTTGGGCGTATGCCAAACAAAAAATACCAAATCAGAGCATGGCAAAGACCCTCTAACTGAGGAAGTGGCAAGGCTCCAACTGTGTACACGGCAATGACAGACGCTACGGTAATTTGACGGTATCTATCAGCATGTGCATGCCGGACTGTTTTGACCATTGACTAATAACTCATCGGCTGATGAGCCCACACGAAATATGTAGATACATAAAGATCTGACATAAACAATAGCATGACGAGTGTGTGTACTTGTAGTTTCGATGGAGCTCCATCACCCTCTCCTCCAGCTCGCGAGTCTGGTTAGGGGCGAAGCGGAAATCGCTGACGTAGTCGGAGCCGTGGTCGTCATGGTCGTAGTCCCCCAGCTCGGCTTGAACGGCATAAGAGCCCAGGAGGGCGTGAGTGACGAACGAGCACGGCAGCCGACCTGACAGCATGTCATCCCTCAGCTGCAGACACAGGTAGTATCTGTCAGAAGAGAGAAAAGGGGAGGAGAGAAGGGTGTTGGCAGTCAAACAGGCCTCAGCAAAGGCAAGCTCCAACAAGTACTCAGCGTAGTTAATCCATGGCAGTTAGTAGCATTCCAACTCTAATCCTCTAAAAGGAGAGGGATTTGGACTTCTTTGACATCGGGGCAAATATGCCATATAAATTGTTACAATGTTTTTATGTAAACACATACTTTTTGGCAAATAAGAACTGACACGTGAAAGCAATTTTTCATTTGATTAACTAAGAAGAGCATGACACAGCACAGCCAGAGAAGTTGCAACTGATGAAATTGTAAGCGCACATTTGTGTGTGTGTGTGTGTGTGTGTGTGTGTGTGTGTGTGTGTGTGTGTGTGTGTGCGCCCCAACACTGTGGCTGTCTGTGTCCTAACCTTGTGTGAACCACCAACAAAGCAACAGGACACCAGTGCGTGTGGGAATCTACA
>OMLI01100745.1:6598-23659 GCA_900302605.1 Rondeletia loricata
CAGCAGTATTGCAGAGGAGGCGAGTGAATGATCCTGGCTCTGTAGACATTGCCATGCCTCCTAACCGTGAGGATGTGGGTGAGTTACTTTAGGTCCATGAGTTGCGTCGCATCTAAAAACCCAAACATGCTATGGGACCACAACATTTGTCTCACTCAGGCTATGGAGCAGTTGAAGACTTTTCACCTTGACATCACATGCTCAAGTCTTTCTTCTCTGGCTTTGGAAGAGTTATTCATGCTTACTCAGAATGATTGAACTCCTAAATCACAGGAAAATAGTAACTTAAATTGAAAGGTATTCTCGAGGAGAAAATGCATTCTTGTGTGTGTGGTCTCCAGATACTTCAAGTTTGATCTTTTTCAATCTGCCCTGTACTTGGATCAAGTTTTCTATGGGTGTGCATGTTCAAGTCTATTGCCATGTGTGGATATTTCCAGATTCTCATCCTGACACTGAGGGCAGCTTTCCCAAATGTTATCCGTTTCATCTGCTGTGCTGGGATAATCTACCTGAGCTACTGTTTCTGCGGCTGGATTGTCCTCGGCCCATATCATGAGAAGGCAAGGAGTGTTTATATAATGCAAAGAAACTTAGCTGGATTTACTCGGGACCAACCAAAACATGTTTTTGACTCTGATCTAGTTCTGTTAATTTCAGTGCTCAATCATGCAGGATAAGCATAATAAAACAGCTCTATTTTTTGTTCCAATGTAGACCCAGCCTTAAGGCATTATCAATGATTGCCTGATGCAACCTTGATATAACGAGGATGTGATCAGAATTACGAAGTAATAGGGGAGTCTAGAAAATAAAATCAGCTTTAGAAAAAATGTCAAAGCCTTACATCTTGAAAAAGAACATGGTCACACCTCTGACCTAACTTTTCTCATCTTTGACCTTTTTGTTAGTTCCGGACCCTGAACACGGTGTCGGAGTGCCTGTTCTCGCTGATCAACGGAGACGACATGTTCCCCACCTTTAAGAACATGAAGCATAAGAGCACACTGGTGTGGGTTTTCAGCAGAGTCTACCTCTATACCTTTGTCTCGCTCTTCATCTACATGATCCTCAGCCTCTTCATCACCCTCATCACCAACACCTATGACACCATCAAGGTGAAGGATACTCATTTTAATTGTGGAGCACACCGTCCTTCAGCTATTTTTGTTTTAAATGATGCAATTGTGTGCTGGCTCAATTTCAGTGTGTTAGGCAGAGAACAGTGCTCTTAAACTTGAAGCTATACAAGCAACATCTGATAAACAGTTGAACATTTTTGACCAAAATATTTCCCCCCTTAACTCTGTGCACAACAGTTTTGATCGTGCGGACTAATGAAACGTTCTGATTTGTATCGTTTAGCAACAGCAGCAGAGTGGAGCCCCAACGTCAGAGCTGCAAAGATTCATATCGATGTGTAAAGATCTGCCACACTCTGGGGTGTACCGGCTCGAGGAGAAGCACAGCTGCTTCTTTAACTGTTGTGCAATTAGGTGAGGTCAAACGCAGCTTACTCCAGTGGAAACCAAGAGGCCAATGCCATTCCTCTGATCATTGCTTTGATGTTTGGACTCAAATGTAGTTGGTTCCCTTATTCTTTGCTTTTACTTGATATCACAGCTTCATGTGGCCATTTTGTGTACCCCCAATATGCATAAATTAAACTGGGGATGCAAATGCAGTGAGGTCCATATGGCATAGGATGACATTTAATTATTTCAGCTAGACCAGTGGTTCTCAATCCTGGTCCTCAGGAGCCAGAGTCCTGCTGGGTTTCTATTTTACCTGATTACGTTCACCTGGTGTCCCAGGTCTCATTCAGCCTCTGATTACACCAGGTGAGTAGAAAACCAGCAGGCTGGCTCCTGAGGACCATGGGAATGCAACTCTATGGCACATGTAGTATGTTTGGTGTGGTAGTATCTCATTCCGAACATGGCCCAGGATTAAGAACCACTGATCTAGACATAATGCATCTATAATAGAAACAAAACTAAGAATTTATTTTTTTCCTTTCAGATGCAGGGAGCATCAAGAGAGGCTGACTTCAGAGGCATAACATACCTACTTTCTGTCATGGGTACAGTTGTATAACCATTAAACCCCAAGTGGGCCGAGCAATTAAAAGCTTGTGGTGAATGTGATGGCACAACCTTTTCCTTGGAAACAGGGGAAAATAAGCCATTGCTTAACAGTGGACATGTAGCCTAAATTACTCAACGTGTTTTGCACTTCCTCACCTTTTCTAATTTTATGAATCTGAGCCATTGAGAAAGTCTGGTCTGAATATGATGTACTGATGCAGAGAATGCTTTGTAAATACACTAACTTCTATTGATATATAGATGCAAAAGATTTGTCACTGAAGTTCTATTTTGTTTACCAGAGCATGCCACTTGAAGAAATCCCATGATGTACTTTGTAAATAATGAATCAAGGTTAAATAAATGGCGTTAGAATGTAGATGAAAAGTTGTGGCTCTTCCGATTAAATGGTTTTATTTCCCCAAGGTCAGGAGAAATTCTAAATATAAAAGCAGGAATAAAACATTGAATTTTTTTCTCACGTTAGTTAATCCCCTGTAAAAATCTTGTCACAAAGATGAAAAATCCCACTCATCAGTTCATTGCATTTACACACAGGATTGCTGCAAACATAACATTAACAATGTAAAATGGACATTCTTAAAAAAATATTGTAAACACTATACAGAAGCAGGAAACAACATAAATGGCTCCACCAATCACCTCAAACGTTGTGCAGATCTGAGTGGTGGGGGACTGGGCCATTCATTACCCCAGAGGAGATTGCCGTCATGTGGCCTTCTGTGATGGAGACATGGTTGGAGATGTACCACTCTTAGGAACATGATGGACTGAACAGACCGTGCAACGTTACACTTTGCCTGATTGAAGAACAGCTCCCTTAGGCATAATGAGCACATGCACTTCATGCCACACTTAAAGGCCCTATATGTAAGTTGGTACTCTTACTGACACAGTGTATGACAGTGGCCGTTAGGGGAACTGCAGTCAGTCTCTTACACGCGCTCGTGCGAGCCCCGTGTGTGTGTGTGTGAGAGAGAGAGAGAGGCAGGCTCGGGAATGTGCATACCGTTACATCTGGTAAATTTGCCGCGAATTGTCGGCCCGCCACCTCCACAGTCCTACTCACAGAGACTGAACGGCTGAACAGAGAGAGACAAGGCTGGTGTCATTAGTTCTCATTAGTTACGGAGAATTCACTCATTGGCAATAAAAAACGCAAAATGAATGTTAATTTCGGCCGAAAACTTACATATAGGGCCTTTAAACAGGGAGGTGAGAAGTTAATGGAAGGGTAGTATCTCGACCCTCATCACAAAAGTTGAAATCTCTTTGGTTTGGCTTATGATCTTGGAATACAGTATGCTTTGTTTCAAAGCCAATGAACAACCACAACCTGTATGAGTAGCTTGATGCAAGCTTCCATAGTACACCGGTAAAAGCAGCCAACAGGGGATACCACTGGGGGAAAAAAAAAGGTGGTGACTACCCAGAGGAGCCGCCAACTAAAAAGGACCCCGAAAGGTCTGGAAAAACTGGAATCTCTTACGATTGTAGAGTCTTAAATGACCAGTAGGCCCATGATTCCTTGTAGCATCCCTTGCATTCTTGGCAGTCTTGATGAGGTTGTAGCCTCACAGGAATGTTGTCAGGACAATCCAAAAAGGAAGGAAATAAAGGGTGGTGTAGGTTACAGAAACCAAAATCGTCATCAGAAGTAAATGGAAGCTGGGTGACTTAAACTGATATCCTGAGATAACATGAAAAATCCCACCCTGGAGTCAGTCTGGTTTGGACTGAGTGCAGCCAGGGGGGAGCAGGACCCTCTGCTCTTCCATCCTGTTGGCCTGGGAGCGCAGGATGAGGCTGAGGAAGTCCTCGTCTGGAACAGTAGGTCCCTTAGATGGAGGAGGGGGAGCGGCACACCTCTGGTCATTCAGTCTGGAGCCCTGAAACAAATGGAGATAGTACAGTTACATTAGCTGACACTTATCTAGAGCGACTTACAATGTGGTACAAGAAAACATGTATGCATCATTGGCATTTAAAAAAGGAAAAATTCACCCTCGGATACTGTTAAATATAATACATTTATGATCAACAAATTCCAGGATTTGCATCAGTAATATGGAGCACTGAAAGCTCATTATGAATCAGAAGGTCTTGGGCAGAAAGCAAGATATTAGAGTCCTTGTTTTTACCTGGCACTTGATGAGCATGTCAAAGAAGACATCGTCCCCCTCAGGGTGCTCAGCGCTGGCCTCCAGACAGCTGTACAGGGAGGGTGAGAGGGGAGGATCTGTGCTGGAGATGGAGGCTAGGAGGAGAAACAAGCACAGGTCAAGACGTGTGTATTGTGGGAGACGGCAACAGTTGGCAGTACCTCTTCCTATTTAATCACCTTGTGAATGGGCTTGATCTGTGCTGGAGGTGGAGGGTGTGCGAGGCGGGTCGGAGCTGCTGAGTCGTAAGCCGGGAAAATGGCTCAGGCTGGCTCGCTGGTCGTTCAGACGACGGGCACTGGAGCTGGCCAGCAGCTCCAGGAAATGACCAGGATCCTGCAATGGTGTCTCGCACTCCAAAATAGCTAGAAGCAGAGACAATTACTATCACTGGGTGATTTGTTCAAAGTTAACAAGGGGGATGATTAGTTTTAATTGACAGGCATACAAGTGAATAAAAAAAAAGAAGCACATTTTTGTTCCCTTCTTTTCTATAGCTGGTTAGTTGGAATGGGTAGCAGAGTTTGGATTGGTGGAAAAATCATGCGATTCAAAGGCAGGGGGTTTTGAATGTGTGGGCTGGACTGCTATGAAGAATGGTAAACATCATGTGCTTAAAGAGGAATCCACTACCAAACCTTCTGAACTGCTAATTAAAACTGCCCCCGCCTGCCTGTTTTAGTTTTTTTGATTGCCGGACTTAGTTATCCCCCTAGATCGCCATCTTGTAGCTCCTCTTGTGACATTTTTGGGGGCTCGTTCAGGATATGAACCCAGGACCTCTTGCACCCAAAGCGAGAATCAGCCCCTTCAAATCACCCACGTCAATTAATCTGCAGTTATACTGTTTTTATATAACATATAGAACCAAAGGAAAGAAGGGCAGAGGGAGAGAGAGAGTGATAGGGTAAAGAAACAGGAGGATGGGATGGAGGGGGTTTACAATTAGAGTATGAACATGGAAAAACTCCATGAAACTTGAGTCATCTTTCACACTAATAACTGTTGTGTACACAGCAAAAGTTGTCAGTGTTAATTTTATTCTGAAAGTGTTCAAATCAAGTCTGCCAGTGTTTATACAAGTCCAATCAACACTTAACACTCGAAAATGTGCTGTGTACACAATTATTAAGGAAAGCACATATTTTTGGACATGCTGCATTCACACCATATGGGGCTAATGGACAACTTGAACTGGACTCCAAAACTTGAAATGCTGTTTCCTAATTCAGTGATGGACATTGGAGGTTTCAAGAATATATCTTACACATTTCACTATAAGCTGATGCAATGTCATTTTGAAGGACATTCACAGGTGAAATTAACTACTGTGACTCCCTTCAGGGCCAGTTCGTTTTTACAATTACTTGCATATGGTGTGAACACAGGGTAAAACACAAAGGGAGGGGCCAACTCACATTTCCTCTCGGCTACAGGTGGGGTGGAGGAGGGAGAGGAATGGGCAGGGAGATGGCTCTGGCCGTCCAATAGGGAGCACCTTTGGTCGTCCATTCTGTTGCCCTGGAAACGAGAGAGGAGGTCGAAAAAGCCATCCTCTCCCAGAGTGTCCCGTGATCCTGACTATAGTGTAAAAAAAGCACCAAACAAACACTTAAGCATTACAAATAGACTTGATCATCAGAAAAAGGGCTTCAAGTTAACCAGTTAAATGCTGTCAGGCATGCTAAACTACAGTTTAAGAGTGCTCGACAAGATAATGTGTCATCTTTGCTTTGTCATTTCCAAGGGGTCAAAAGTCTAAATTGGTAAGAAAATAAAATTCTAGGAATGTATGAGGAGGTATAAAATTTTTATAACAGACAAATCTTGGTTGTAAAAGTTGACACACTGCTTCCATCATCATACTGATGACAGCCGTTTATAAGCACCTTCGCTGGTGGGTCCAGCTCGGGGGCTGAACGCTCGTCGCTGCTTTCCTGCTGGCCTTTAGGGGGCGATTTGCTGTTCTTCTGCTTCTTGCCTTTCAGGCGGTGGAATAGGAACAGCTTAGTGGAAGCCTTGATTATGTTATTTTTGGAAGACCTGGTGAGTACATCCTCATCCCAGTCCTGTACATTCAGTGTGCATACAGATTCATGATGTTAGAAGAACGGGATTGATACTTCCATGATATCAAGGAGGTCTAATGCTTTACACATAGATAGATAGGCAGTAGAATAAGCAGAATAATACACTCCAAGATGTGCCATTGAAAAAATTATATTGCACTTTGCTGCCAAAACAAAACTGTATATTTCACATCATAGATATTTTTGCCTTGTGAAGTAATTGTATACATACTGAATGTGGCTGTGTACATCCAGTTGGACTTTTGTCCGGACTTGGTCTCAGCAGTTCCAAGTTTTCTGCACTGCCTCTCCTCCCTGACGGGGACTTGACCCCTGAAACAAAGATATAAAATCCAACAGTGTGGCTGAATCCATGGCCGTAGCTACATATGAGGACACCGAGGTCCAGACCTTGGTAACTTTTACCCATAAAATTGAAAATGTCCACGGCCGTAAGCATAGACGGAGGAAGTAGGGGTGCAATTATGCACGTTTGACTCTATTTTATGCACCACATTCACATGGGTGAAGAGTTCCTTTCACCACACTTTGTGTGCAGGCTGTGTACAGTTAGAAACCTTTCTTAACAGGAGATATTGACGTATTAATTTCATTAGACCCACAAAATTGGATCCAACTGTGAAAGCGAGGAAGATGAGACATTTCCCACACGCAACAGCAGCCTGAAGTGGCTGAACAGCAAAAGGAGACAATGCCAGAAAAACTGCCTTAGTTAGTGGAGCTTCACACCTTAGCAGCAAAAAGTAACTCATAAATGTTCAACAAATGAGCCTCCATTATGGCTCGTTTGGCTGCTCGTTAAAGCATTTATCTGACAAACACCTTCGCATACAAAGTTAAACGTTTTGATTTCATGTTGAAAAAGTTCTGCATTTTTGAAGCTTTACGTTTCATACTATTATAAGCTACTGCATGAGCGTTTGGATATCAATAAAAAAACACATGGCATTTTACTAATCTGTAGGAACTGCAGGCTTCTGTAGCTCATTAGATATTATAGGCTACTCCAGTTGTTCTTTTGGACTAATTAGCCTGTGTACAATCAGCCACTTGAGCTATTTGTATCCATCAATGCAAAATAAACATCATACAGTGACTTCATAAAGTTTTTCATGCATATTTTAATAAACCAGACATTTCAGTCTCCTGGATGATCTCCAGTCCCGTTGTTAATATAGTCGAAATTTAAATTCAGTTTGGCTGCTATGGAGAAATATTCTACAGTCTACACATTGAAAACCTTGGAGAGCGACAAGACTGTCACTGTCACACACACACACACACACACACACACACACACCCCTTCTAGCGCCTACTTACAGCACCCCTTGTTCAGTCAGTTCAACAACACATCACATTGTAAAAAAATAAAAATACATTGAAATTTTTAAGCAAATGGAGCTACATATTCTAATAAAACACTTTCTAAAAAAATCCTCTGTTCATGTTTTTTATGTCTGCAAACCCAGCCATGCTTAAGCTGCTTTGAACAGGACCCAAACCCTCATCAGGATGTGGCTTGCCTGGTAAAACCCCACATCTACTTTTAACATAATAACGGGGGCGTTGTGATCACTGGAACTGGAGGAGAATGTCATTTTGTCTGTAGTTCAGATGAACATAAATCATGCAAATCTATTGTAAAAATGCAGGAACTGGACTTTAAATAGCCAAAATGTTTCTGGGGGAGGACCCCAACAAACAAAATACATTGCTACATGCAAACTGCATTTGTGAATGTGTTGACACTGACATTTAAGAGTGTCAGCAGTGCAGCTTTACCTGGAAGGGTGTGGTGACCCTGGTGGCTTGCTGGCAGAACAGAGCTGTTAGTGTTGGTGTTGCAGTAGCTGTTGAAATGGATGTTGGAGTTGGACTTGAGGCCGACCACCAGCTGCAGGTCCGACAAGTTCATCCTGGCTGTCACCTCGCCACCTCTGTCTCCGGTCTGGACCGAACACATGAATACGGTGCATGTAAAGGAAGCTCAGTGTGAGTACATGACTCTAATACAAAAACAAACATACACAACACGCTACTTTGTCAGCAGCTACTGCTGAGTGGGCTTTTTCAGTACACTGGTTTTATATAAGTTGTGTGCACAAAACATTTCCTTAAAAATCAGTAATGTGTCAAATACCTGGAAGTTATTAGCATTGCGTCTTCTGAACAAGCACTCAACTGAGCACTACCAACCAGGGTGTAAATTAAAAGATTAAATTATGCATCATTCCATATGACAGCAAGTGTTGGTTAAATTATTGTTTTGATTAAATAAGTTGAAGTTATGGCTTATATTATGCATATTACTACTTCTTGCAGGAGATAAAATGATTGCAGTACAGTTGGAACATAGTGAACAGATGTGTTTTCTGTAATAAGTACACTAAATAAATAAATAAAGGTCTTCCTTGCATGTGTGTTTGAAGTATGATTTTTAGACTACATGTTAAAAAGAAACTTAAGTGGTGGCGACTATGGGTCCCGAGAGTGACCAATATTGGTGGCATGGATGTGATTGGTGGTGGCCTGATCAAAATGTTCAATAATTGTGTAATATTGCCAGTTCCCCGCTGTTCCCCAGACAACCACCAGATGGGGGTGTGACCAGATGGCAGATACTGATTGGATTCTCCTAGGGAGGAGGTAAAAGGTAAACAATCACCTCTTTGGCAATTTCCAGATGTTTCTCAGCAAAGTGCATGGCTTGCTCATGATTCCCCAGGGCAGTGTGGGCATTTCCTAGACTCCAACATGCTCTGCCCTCACCGACCCTGCAGCAAGACACAGAGGGAAACAGGCTGAGTAACTCCAGCGTGGATTATGCAAGAATGGGTAGGGCACACATTGTTGTACATGGGCCACATATAAACACAGTGAGTGGAGTGTGAAGGAAATGTCCTATATAAATGAACAGGGATGGGGGAAAACAACACAAATTAGCAGGAAACAAGTGAAAAAAACAATGCTGCATTATACATGAATGGGAGTGAGGTGTCCAAAAACATTGGATACTTGGTGTAATCCTGATGAATCATATCCTTGAATAAAGCTTTAATTAAAGTCACAATGAAATGATAAATGACTCACTTTGTTAGCCAATTCGCTACATCATAATATACACCTATATAACAATAAATACAAAAAACATCAAAAAAGTTATTTTCTTGTATTTTTATATCGGAATCCCATTACCTTTACTTACAGGAAAAGGGCGTATCTTTAGTGGTTACTATATGGCGTACCAATAGGCGAAAATACAAATTCAAACCAATAATACCGTCACAGATTTTTGAACAATCCCGCCCTCCGCCTTCCCATCATATAAAACCTGCAACTTCAAAGTGGCAACGTGGTATGGCAAAACCCCGTTTCTATGGTTGCATCCCGGTGGCTTGAATTTATTCATTCTGAAGAGTTGAAATTTGTGACAGCTCAAGATTATGCACAAGCCGCCCCAACATGTTTCAACCAGAAATACGTCCAATTACAGAAGGAAGATACCATCGAAGTGCCGTTTCCTTGTGACTTTATCCGATTTACTGAGTTGTTGGGAGGTCATTGTAGCTCAATGGGTAGAGCGTGGCAAAAACACAGCCAACGTTCGGCAACTGATTTGGACAGGAGCCAACTACACCCAAAATGTACACGCCCACTGTACTTCAAATGCAGTTTGGGGGGTAAAAGCCTACAACAAATGGCATTTATGGCAGATACCGGTCTTTGAGGTCCTGAGCGATAACCAGATGTTTGAGGTGGTAATCAATGGCTCTTTCATAGTCCTGCAGTAGTGTGTAGGTGTTCCCCAGACTGTAACAGGCCTGGGCTTCCACTGCCCTGTCCTTCAACAGCCTGGCCAGCTGCAGAGTCCTCCTGGGGGCAAAACACAAGGAGGGGGAGGGAAGAGGCAGGTCAAAGAATGTCTAGGGTGGGTGCAGAAGAATGATAGTTATCTAGTCTTTTATTCTCTCCCTTTGTTGCCACTTTGTAAGGGCTTCTGTATCTAGAAAATGCTGGAGTAAGGGATTTAAACGTTTTTAAATGTCAACTAGCAGCGCTCCTAGACTATGAAGACGCTGTATCTTTATTTGTTTGTTGTATTATTACAGATTACTTTATTGTCATTATACACATGTACAGTTACAGGTACAACGAAATTGAATCGCCCATTCTGATTGTTGTAATTCATTGGATTGTGTTCAGTACTCCCCATATCCTTATCCATATCTTATTCTCTGCTGCTGGGATGACCCAATTTCCCAATGGGGAACATTTAAGTTTAATCTAATCTACTTTATTGTAATTGATTCATGGTTGTTTATTCATAAGTATAATTGATTTTGACATTGTTGCCCTGGCTGATTATTACTGCAGTCAGCAGAAAGAACAACAATCTAATCGTATCCAAGTATGATGATCATATAGGGAGATACCTGCCAACCTCCACCACCAGGTGAGAGGCCTGCAGGTTTACTTACTTGTAATGACCAGCTGCGACGTCAAACTGACCAAGGAATATGTGAGCGTTGCCAAGGTTACAATGGGCCCTCCTCTCAGCCGACTTATCCCCAAACTCTTTAGCGACGAGGAGGCGCTGCCAACCAGGGCAAACAGTAGGGTGAACATTACTGCCATTAAGGTAAAGACAGGCAACATATCCTTCACAGTCATGGGGACTGACAAAATTGAGAAAATCTATGTGGATAAAAAGGTAAGGCTAAAAGAAACAGAACTATAAAGCAAATTAGGTTAGTCATATTTGTTGGTATAATTGTCCACCTATATCACCTAAAATTGGTGCCTGTGTATCAAAGCCCTTAAAAAATAAAGGATTGAAAAGCAATTTGAAGCAGGTGACACTAAAGATATAGTCACTAGTAGTTTGATGCTTACCTTTTCATGGGCGGCTACAGCATTTTCAAAGTCTCCTACCAGATAGTAAGTGTTACCAAGGTTACCATAGGTTCGACCCTGGGCTGCCCGATCACCCAACTCCTTCACCAGGCCCAGGTTTGCTCTTTATAACACAGGAGGACAAAAAACAGATACAAGTACACATATACACATTTTACGTTCCATTTACGTAATAAACATTCTGCGAAAATTTACAAAAATTCCGCAATGTCCTTGTCATTGATATCTAGCCCAATCTATTTATCATCATGAAACAAAAGAAACAGGATGGTCTCTGAACAAAGGGGTTGTTGGGAGTGGGCTCTACTAGAGGAACTGAAAAAACGTTCTGTTTCTTTATTAATTTCCGCAGAAGAAAGAGATTTTGTTTTGTTGATTGATTGGGCTAGATATCAATGACATGGACATTTTAACACCTCAAGGGCTTAGTCAATGCTTCACTCAAGAGTACATTACATTACATTTTAGGCATTTAGCTGACGCTCTTATCCAGAGCGACTTACAATGAGTGAGCAAAAAGGAGCTCAGTGTCTTGCTTAAGGACACTTCCGACAGGATACGTGGCTGTTGCGGGGATCAAACCTGTGACCTTTCGGTCAAGGACGGTAACTAACCATGAGGCAACCTGTATCATTCCTAAGAGCTATCAAAATGAAACAAAAAGTAATCACCCTATAACCAAATGGCTTATGGGGCCAATGTTTAGAAGTAGGGAAACAGTGCTACCAACTCACTCATAGTACTGTGTAGCTTTCTTCAGGGCTATCCTGGCTTCCTCAGGAAACTCTCCTGGCTCCGCTCCAACCCAGCAGATGCTCTTGCCCTTGGCGTGGTAAACGTTCCCGAAATTATACAGCGCTCGAGCCTGCCCAACCTACAGCACGCACACCAGATTTTCACAGAAGGAAACCAGAGTGACCAGCGTTGTAATTATACACTTAAAATACACTGACGCCAGACCCTCTTGTTTGTATGTGGGCTGGCAAACTATTCTAGATGTTGGTAAACTGATGCTCCACAGTCACGGTGCGTACCAAAACTATTCCGTGGTTGCAGAGCATGTTATGTGGCATGAGCCAAAACAACTATGCATCCATTTATTCTAATTCAGTTGTAAAAGCTTCTAATTAAAGCAAATGGGCCTTTTAATCACTGACTGATCTTTTCTGTGGCTTTACTGTCTTTAATGATTTTTAACCTTTTATATCACATTGCTTTCCATTTTACAGCGGGATTCCAGACAATTTAAGAATTTACTGCTATTCATGTATGTTCTAGAGAGGACAAATCAGTATTTGTTAAGATGTGCAACTCTAACTAAAAAGCTACAAACTAGAGGACTAACGCTCTGATCTGTGCAGAGTCTGGAGCTGATCATCTAACAATGAATGGGAGACTAACTGTGTGGACTCAAGAAATGTTTCAAGTTAAACACCTAAATAAGTTACTGTAGTCCTACAATTATATCACTGGAATTCAGTGGCATTCCCCTTTAGTTTTTCATATCATGACTCACCTTATCATACATGGCTCTGGTGATTTCAAAATGTCGTTGGCAACAAACTATTGCTTCATCAAACCGTCCTAAAAGCTTCAATGTGTTCCCAAGGTTACCGCTGGCTTTGGCTTCTCCAAGTTCATCTCCGATGGTTCTGGGGAAAAACAGCAGCAACCAATAATGAATCTAAGCTAATGTCACTAGTTTACTGTAGTGGTGCCATGTTCAATGTCAGCTAATGCTACTTTGATGAATACCACAATTACAAACTAAAGCCTGCTTCAAGGGCGATACATAGCAGTCACACAATCATTTTGGAAATCCAATGTTTTCATTGTTGAGCCGTCGCAGTGATCGTTTGGGAAAAGTTTGGCGCTTGGCCTATGGCAGAAATCACCTAAAAACTGTAAAACTTGGGGAGTTCTTACAGTATAACTAGATACCTAGTAATGAAAGAAGATCATGCCAATGGATACTCTTTATTTGATCAGGTTGTGGCAGCGGTGGTAACTACCTGATGACCGTAAGGTTGTGGAATGTTTTACCAAGTATGGGCAAGGTTTTGCCGATTTCATTATTTACATAATGATTTTAAGGTTGTGGAACCGTTTACCTCGTAAGTGTGAGGTCATGCCGATGGTACTCCAGGGCTTTGTTATACTCTTGCAGGTGGAAGTAGGCATTGCCCAGCTGGCTGTAGATGGCACTAAGGATTTGGAGGTCCTCTGTTCCAACCTGGATAGCAGACTCGAAGAAGGACACACCGGCGCGGTAGTCGCCAACCTTACACAGCCGCTCGCCTTCCAGAGCCAGCTCCAGACATGATGACTCCATCCTGCAGGGAAGTGAGATCTACATGAGAAGTGAAAAGTAACTCTATGTCCAAAAGACATGAAGTCAGGAGAGTTTGGAATTTACCTCATTGCAGCTCATGTAACAAAATAAAGGCTTTTCAACATATTCTTAGTCAAAACACTGAAATACAATCAAATATTGGCATGTGATCAACACAAAAAGCAGCAAATAATGGTGGGAAAGGCAAGAGAAAAGACAACTTCATAAGTAATGGGAATGGGGGTTGTGTGTGCGAAAAAACTCTTGACATCATAGGAATATAAATAAATAAATAAAATGAGGCTACATTTAGAATTGAAGGCTAAATTCCAGATTTGATACTTTGTCATATCAGGAGAGTTTGGCATTTGCCACATTGCAGCTCAGGTCACATATAAGGGCCACTTTAGTCAAAAACATTTAAAACACAACCAAATATATATCCCAGGACACCTTTGTGAGCTTATTTCTTTGGTCCAACAGTGCATAAAACTAGTCTTGTCCTAAAACTGGCCATATACAGGCATTGGTATTAATCATCATTGGAAAGCATAGAATAAATGCAACAGCAAAGTAGAGCAGAGGGCCATCCACTGTGTGATGCATTGAATCCTAAGCCAATCCTTTAACAGACTCTGAAAAATTGCAGGAGGGGGTCTTTCTCACACTGGTAGCATTCATACAGAGACAGGAGACAGTAGACGTTAGGCAGAGAGAAGTTCAAAGCCTATGAGACAAGAGACAAGAACTGCACATAAAAAATGGGATGGACCATGTCCTGTCAGTCATGAGCAATGAACTCCAAAAATACCTTGGAATGAAAATGTGTGCCTTACGTTGAACCATGAACACAAAGTAAGCTCAGACGTGTTTGTGGTAAGGACTAGCATCTTACGACTTCCACACCCTTCCTTTTAAAGTTAAGACCATTCATTTTTCTCCTCCTTCTAACCCTCAATTAAAAAAATGGCTCAGTTCCTCTAACACAACTCACAAGTCAAAACACAACCAACAACAGGCTCTTATCTGCTGAGTGGGGTTATCTATGGGATTACATCATAAGATTGTAAAACGAATCCAACCATGCATGGGTCCAGGCTTGGGTCCTTGCAAGGCACCCAAATCACATGTGTATAGTACTTTAAGAGGGCTTAGCTGAAAAGATCACCAGTAACATCATGAGTGAGATGCATTTTGTGTGGGAATAGAGGTTTGAAGACAAACTCTCAAGCAAAGGTAAAGCTATTGGAACCCATTCTGAAGCACCTAATGCAAAACACACCACTGGACCTGATTCGGAGGTTTTATGATAAAGACTCATCAGTACTTTGCATTTATGGGGGTTTACATTTTCCTGTAGCTGGACAAACACTTACGTAGCTACCTAGGAGTTAAATTGACAGGGAGAATACTGTCTTGAACCCATAAAGGGACTGGTGTTGGAATTTAGCTTCGGCTATATACACATGTACAGTACATCGGGCACTGCTTATGCAACTGTCAATGTTTTCTGTACTTGTCCCTTTCAAATAAAGACAATAAAAAAATAAAAATAAAGCATCAACAAGAACAATATGCTATAGGAGTGAATAGCGAATAAAAAACAAATAAGAAATTGAAATCACAATATTGCAATTTCCAACTTTCCAACGTTTCTCGAGAACAGCGTCTTTTAGTCATGTGCAGAAACTCTGTCCTGCAAATGACATTGTATGCCAGAAACACCTTTCAGTATATTAAGACGGAGGAAATCGAGATCACAGTTCCACACCTCCCATATATTCATTGATGCAAAAAAGACTGACTAAATGTAGCTCGATTCATATCACAATAATGAAAAATTTGATTTTTTGCCAACATTGTGCTGCCCTATCCCGTAGCTAGCTTAACTCAGCAGCTTCCTCATCTCTACATGCTACTAACCCACACCTTGGTGACAAAAATATTACAAGTGGTAAATTCCAACTGGACAGCAGGAACCTCCTACAGGGAATTTTCAGGGAGGAAAGTTGAGAATTTGTATCTGAGCTTCTGAAGTTTCTATGTCAACGTTTGCCTTCTACAGCTCCATGAAAATATACCCCTGCAATGTGTAGAGCATAGTGGTGGATCTGTACTGAATCTCTACTGATTGGTATTAAGCCATTTAAAGACTTAGAAATAAAGAAAAACAATTGTTTCCTGTGTCTAGATTTACATGCAACTTATTACCTCTCAATGTGAAGTGACCATGCTAATGCACAGACCCACATACCTGTTGCCTCTTCCCATTCTGATGCACTCTAGACAGTTTGACATGATGGACATCTCAAGCTTCTCGATCGCTCTCTGGAGCAAAACACTCCCCAGCTTCTCTCCTTTGGCGTGCATACACATAACGATAACGCACACAGCCACGGTGTCCCAATTGCCTAAAAATAAAAGGCTCCCCTGGATCTGCTATGTCTCTAAAAGTGCTTTGCTAACCTATGGTAACAGCAAAACAAAGGAATCTGCTCACTGTTCTCGATCGACCTTAACAGAGATCTTTTGTTAAAGGAGAAATGTAGATTAACACCAGGTTGTTCCCAAGCAGAAATGGTCGAAGAGAGAGTGGTCAGCCGGGTTTAGCCGATGGTCACATTTCTCATTACCTCGGCCCTTGGTAACCTGCATCTCTAAGCCACCTGATGGTGTGTGTCACTTCCAATTAGGCCAGAGACGCAACTGTGATTACAGCCACTTTAAGTGGCTCCAGGGCTAAGGCTATTTGCAACAACACTCCGTGAAATCATCATTCAGTGGCAGCAAGCATGAGTGGGTGGCCACACTTTTGTTGACCCCTGAAAATTAAGTTGCCTGTATGATAATATCAGCCTTTACTCATTCTTGGATTCCCATAATGCTCAATGATTTGTTGGGTCAAATGCCACAGAAATTGCATAATGGTGCATTAGAAAAGGAAAGACAGAAATAAATCTACACCGCATTACAATCCCCTCTCCAAAGCTTCCAGCCACTCAGCTGCGGCCGATCTAGAGAAATCCACTTGTCTGAATTAACTAAGATGTCTGGCCCAAGGTGCCCTCCAAGGGACGCAACAATATGTTGCAGCCATGTTGACCATGAGCTATAGAATGGGCCAGGTGGCATCAAAGCTGCCACCTCAGTTGACCAGATGCCAGGTCAAACGTTATCTGATTAGGTAAAACGCTGGGAGGAAATTGCTCACATTCCTAGACCATGTGGAATGACAGCTAATCATGCTTAACGCTTCTCACTTGTGTAACGAAGATACAGAGGGAGAGGAGAACTAGAAATTCCGATCGCTGAGCGATCAGGAAAAAAGCCTCCCCCTCCTGCCCTTCCACTCCCTTGGTTTGATTTTCTTCCCAATGCACTGCAATTCCAATTTCAAAATAAGTCCCTTTTATATTGCAGACCATGATTCACCACAGGTGAACTATGCCTTGTAA
>OMLI01100749.1:4212-14486 GCA_900302605.1 Rondeletia loricata
ACAGCCACTCAAGCAAAAAGAAGGTTACTTCACTCGCTAGCCTCTTTTCGTCTTTCTTTCTTTCTTTCTTTCTTTCTTTCTTTCTTTCTTTCTTTCTTTCTTGCTTCTTTCTGCCCCCACACTCCCCCTGTCCCCCCTAATGTGTGAGAAGAGCAAGTCTCTGGTGTTCGCTGGTGCCTGCTCATTACAATACTACCAGAAACGTGCCCTTGTTCAGTACTAACTACTGATTTTACAAATGTTCAAGTCTGGACTGGACGCCTTAAAGCATCTTAGCACAAAGATCATCCATATCAGAAAAGATCATCTTTGCACATGGTATTTTCAGCCCTGGTCCACTAAGAAGGTGCTATCATAACTCTGACTCCAGTTCTCTCTTACCCAAAAACATATTTTACAGCTTGTGCCCTAAAAAGTGCTTTGGGCTACACAAACACACACACACCTCTTCTCATGAGCAGTCTTCAGGATTGAGACCTTAACTTCTAGTAGCTTGGCAGCACTGCCATGCAAGGGAAACCAAAGGAGGGCACACATTTGTGCGTGCGTGCGTGCGTGCGTGCGTGCGTGCGTGCGTGTGTGTGTGTGTGTGCGTGGGTGCAAGTGTACTCTTTGTGTGTGTCCAGCCTAGAAATTGTGATTTGAAATGGTAGAATGCCCCTTTAAAGGAGCTTTTGAGAGCGATGGTTATTATTTTTAAACCCCATAATTGGTTGTTAAGAGGTACTCCTATTCCTGTAAATGTATATTTAACAAGTCCTACTGGTCCTCAGTATTACAGTTGAACTTACTGGTCCTCAGCTGTGATCTTCCTCCAGTCATGCCAGGGTATCTAAGCTAAAGGCTCAAACATCTGAAGTGGGCAGCGAGTGGCTGCTGTACTGTAGCATACTGCACTGTAAGCAGGGTATTAACTGCAAAGCAATTACACAACTATTATAAATCAATAGATAAGTGAGACTGCATTTACAGTCACAGTCGGAGACACTGTTACGTCTCTTCATACCTCAACATTTAACAAGCTGCTTTCACATGAAATTGAGACTGAGCTACTGATTAGCTGACCCGTGAAAATGAGACAATTGGATTAATTAGTAAAAACACAAACTTACTGAAGAAAATGGGAAAGAATGAACATCGAAATGCAGAATGTATCGTCTGATATAATCAAATTGATGGTTAACAGAGATGAAAGAAAAAGTGATGAGAACAATAACAATACTCACAGCGATGTTTCATTTTGGCGAAACACTTTCATGTATTAGTATGCATTCCTTCATTGTGTGTTCATGAACAGTCGTCCTCTGACATAAGCTGTCCATAGATCCATAGACATCACTTTTAAAAAATTGCATATAAGCAATATTACTAGGCACAGAAAAAAAAAAAGTTTGCCATTACATATATATGTGTTCCAAGTATGGTGGCGACTATTGAATACCTAAGGTGGCCGATATCAGTGGTTGGCTGTTCATGAACATCGATGGAGCTATGCCTGCAAAAAAACTGAAAACCTTCCATCAAAGTGAAATGTCTTTGAAGATATTTTAGTTTGATATAGAAATTGACTTCTGAGTTTCATTGATCAGGGATCATTAATCAGTGGTCATCAAAGGAAGAGATGGTTTGTGTCTAGCAGCTCCTGGAGTGCAAGTTGTGATCAGAGCAATAGTCAGTAAGGTGACATTTACTTTGATAGCGCCCAAGACTAAACATCTAGTGATCACAGGGAGAATAGATGTCTGGTAATTGGTGGTTTAAATTTAACATTTTAACAAGGCTAGAGTTCACTTGTCCACTTGATGTCTTCGAAATTAGAACAATTCTTTGTAAAAAAAAAAAGAAAAGGACAGAAAGTGGAAATCCTCTGTTTTCATTGTTCAGAATCCATGTCCTTTGCTCTGTGCTGTGGGTCATAGATATGTCATTGCCATCTTTGCTTTTCAAACACTGTTCATAATGTCAGTCACTCTGCCCGACAGAGTGGACCCAAGACACAACTTTAACATCTCCCTTTCCCAGTGTCAATCACATGGACTGCTAGGTTTGTTAGTCACATAGGTTGCCAGGTCTTGTCCATGGATTGGACGTGTTCCTTGGCTTTCATCCTCAGTACAGCGATACTGGAGCTGCGCTGGTCCACATCCTCCAGAGGATATTTATCAGGAAAGGGAGTCGGACACTGGTAGGGGGGAGGAGCCATACTCTGCATCCCCTGGCCCATGGAAGGATGAGGATGAGGATGAGGATGAGGAGGATGAGGAGAGGAGTTGAGGAAGCTGTGGCCGGGGTAGCTGGGCTGGAGGCCCTGAGCCGGGCCCATGAAGCCAGGGATGCTGTGGACCGGCGTAGCACTGGACAGGGGAGAGGTCAACCAGGGGTCCAAGGGAAGGGAGTTGGTCATTGGACCCACGTTGGTGTGCACAGGCGGCTGCCGGTTGAAGGAGAGCATGGGTGAGTCATGGAGCTTCATGGTGCTGGCATCCATTTTCTCCTGGCGGCGCCATTTAGCTCTGCGGTTCTGGAACCAGACCTAAAGAACAAAATTAAATGTATCATGAATAAGAGGGAAAAGTACTTTACATACTCTAAGTTTTTGAATCAGTCTGAAGACAACGTTTGAGCTCATAATACAAAGACTGTCAGTATGTGGTAACTAAACATGCATTTTTCATGTAATTTGAGGCTATTCACTTTGATCGTTGGAGCAAAATGGACCAGTATTTAGAGTTTATGATGAATCTAAAAGAGGCAAAGAAACTATTTTCCATCAACAAGCACTATCCTTCAAGAACATGACATAACTGACATACACAAAAATCAAAAGGAGGTTAGAGAACTGGTTGTTGCATTGTTGCAGCGCCCCACCCCAACACACTCACACAAATAGTGCTCAAATTAAACTAAAGTTATTTAAGTTGATATGTGGTTGCAAACCCTTTATACATTTCAATAATAATAATAATTTCACAGATTGCACAGTTTGTTACCAGCACCACTAGAGTCTTACGCTGTATGCATGCTGTGTGTTTATCATCTTATTTGCACACTAGCCAAACATTCACTGTGAACTTTATTGCCCTGCTTTATACTGAACTTCAACCGCACACTGTTAAATCCTGTTGACCCTCTGCCATCTCTCTGGAAGTCTTCCCATCCTGTCATAAGCTTGCCTCTTTGCTCCTCTGAAGAGGACCTGACTGCACCTTCTTGTCCTTAAGACTCTTTAAGACGTTGCCCTCCGGCCATGTTTTAGCACTATGAATCACATGATCTGCTCTTGTAACCATCTGGAATAATCTCCCCACCTGAATACTGTCAAGCAAGGCCAAAGGCTTGGAGTGTTTCTGTTGTCCTCGAGAGCACCTTGTAATCTGGAAATACACTGACTTAACCCTTCAGGTAAATTGTCAGCTAGTACAATCAGTGAGAAGGTAAGAAAAATACCTGTAGAGAAGTACACAGCAACAGTGGCATAAAACAACTATAACGTCCCAGTTATTGTGACGCAGCTATAAAATGAAGAAAGAACAGCCAGAGGATCTCTGTGATGAAACTACAGACGTATTAGTCTAATTGCTTGTCGAGACAGATTTATGATATGGCTCCTGACGCTGTGGTTCAACCCACCTGAACGCGGACCTCAGGGAGGTTAACCTTCATGGCCAGCTCTTCACGGCTGTACACGTCTGGGTAGTGGGACTTCTCGAAGGCTCGCTCCAGCTCATGGAGCTGGTAGGTGGTAAAGGTGGTGCGGTTGCGCCTGTGTTTCTTCTTGGGCTGATCCTCCTTGCATGGCTCTGGAGACTTGCCTTCATCACTCTCTACACTCTTCCTCAGTTCGCTCAATTCCCCGTCACATAATAAGCCCGTGTCTGTCCAGCACACAAGAAAAAAGGAATCAGGAATGTGAATTTTCTTTGTGTGACCTACTCTTTCAGGGTTTTATCTTTGTAAATGTTGTAATATTGTACAGCCTGCAGAAAATATTTCATGTTAGCATTAAAATTGAGAAGAAAAACAAAAGCAGAAAACAGAATGGTTAGTTGAAATGAACCCTTACATTGACCCACAGAACAGATTGTAGCGACCACTTTCCAGTAGAGCACACATTAGTTTGACATCTGCAACAATAGGCTACTGTAGGTCAGTGAAGCAAGCAGTCCCTGAACTTCACTCTGAAAACACCCCTAATCGGATTTGGAGAAGTTGTTTCCATTGTTTACCTTCTCCAAAGGTAAACTGTCCTCATGTATTTGACAGTATAAAGTGGACAGAAAAAATACTCTTATTTAATGGCTACAGTATACAAATATTTAATGCTGTAGCCACGGTAATATGTTATTCCAAAATGCATCCAAACCTGGTCTGTCCCCTGCCCTGTGAACATTTGATAGCACCAACAGACTTTCACTGCAAGTCTCCGTCCTTATAATCCCTGAAGGCAAACGGATGCAGTCGTTTCATTCCCCCTAGCCTTCCTTGTATTCCTAATCTACCTAGCTGTCTTTGTCTATCACCTACAGCACCAAAGAAATACAGAAAACATTACAGGGAAATTAATAAAGTCCTTAACGCTGTCAGTGTCGGCCGAATTGGTTAGCCTAACCAGCAAGTAATTGAATTAAACAAAGTACAAAGATGACGATCAGATCTGTTGCCCTCTTTAAGCATCTGTTATAGCAGAGTTGCCATGATCAGACCTGAGTCAAGCACAATTCTGGTAACGTCAGATATGCTGTCAATCACAGAAAGTATATTAAATTGACCATATGGATGAGTCAATATGGGATAAAATGGTACATCAAGAGAAATATCTCTTATCTGTTAAAATAATCAAGACAAAGTGTATGAACAAACTATATGAACTGGGGGAACAAAAAGTTTGACAATATTCAACACTTGTTGACAAGGTCTCCAAAACGTCCCTTCCCACTCATTGCTTCAGTGAAACGAGTATCAGTATATGTAAATGTGAATGTGTATCGATGTTTCTGTGTATGAGTGTGTTGATGGCGAAGAAGGAGGAGTGTTGGTCTTTCAGTTACCAAACAGGAGCAGAGGCGGGGGCAAAGCAGGATTTTGGGGTCCATTTATCTACCTCTCATTAAGCTACTATGACAAAGCCTAGGCTCTGACAATGGCAGAGGTCAGGCCTGGTTCAGTGACCAGCTCTTGGCCTGTCAGCCCATCACAACCAGCGGTCTGAAGGCTGCCCACTGTTTACCGGCCAGCAGAACATCTCAACACAGAGAGGGGGGGCTGAGTGACACCATGCACAGAAAAGTGCCCATTCAGGGGGAACAGGTCTGACTTAACAAGATAGTTACATACAAAAGAGTGATGTCATTTGTGTTGATGTACGTTGATCCAACAAAAATTAGTGTCCTTCTGGATGCAGTGATTGAATTCCAATCATATTTATAATCATTGTGTCCAGCTCAAATTCATGGAGATAACATTTTTGTTCTGCCACAAAACCGCCAACCACCTGCCGGATCCTGTATGTGAAAATAGCCACAGATTAAACATGATAAATGTGATTCTGAGACAGAGTGATAACAACAATAACACCAGAATGAACTGCTGCTGTACAGACTAATCTGCACAGAAGAGAAGATTAGGGGAATTCCACAAGGGGATGGGATTGGGATCGGGGACATAAACCCCATCTTGTTCTGTGATTTATCTCTCAGCCTACTCCGTTCACAGTATACTAATGTATAAGGCTTCACATGGCAACAGTATAAAAGTTTGAAACACATTGATTTTGAGTCTTGGTATCTGTGACTGTTTTGATTACATCCAGATTACACAGCAATGCTGCGATTACAGTCAGCACCAACAGATAAGATCCAACGCTACTGAGATTGTCTCATTTAAATATGTAAAGTTCCTAATTATCGGCTGCCTCAATCTCTCAAACTCTAATTCAAATTAGACTGTAATAGTTCAAGTCAAAAATTTAACAGCTGCATTTCATAGGTCGCATTTCCACGAGGATTTGGGAAACAAATAAATAGGGTTGATTTACAAACACTGTGTCTGACAAGAGACAAACAATTAATGATTCTTCTAGTGTTAAAATGATGCTTTTATTGTAAGGTTAATTTAAAAAAAATTCATAGCCATTGCAGTTTTTATACCTCTGTGTAAATAAGGTCAATATCAGAAGTTTAGGAATATACAGATCTAATCTGTCTACTCTGGCTATCACCCTGAAATGCTTCAGTACCTTCATTAAAGTTAGTTAATTGAACATGAAGAAAGTTTACACAGTGTGGGCCTGGTAACTCGCAAATATCATCAATGTCATAATTATTATCATATTTCAAATGTATAGTGGACGTTTTTTTTTTAGATATAATTGTTTGTGACATCGCTTGTCATTTGATTTGTTATTTTGTTTGTATTGGGTTATTTGTGTCAACAATTGCTCTCTTTTAAGGTGTGCATTTTTTAAGTATGTCTTTTTAGTGCGCAACATGCAGGTTATGCATATTATGTTTGACATGCATCATAATCTTGTTGGTTAAGAGCAGATGGTTAAAACCTAAACCCCGAGTTTGTGCTGTTAACTGACCTTGTATACATTTGGATAATTGAACAATTCAGGAGTGCCATTATGGTTCTCATCTGAACAATGAAAGACTGAGTCAGTGTTGGTGCCCAGATAACTTTATGGTCAATAGACAAGTATTTAAGGTTTATTTAGTTTGAGCTTGTCGAGCTCAGAGGGATCAACATTCTGGCTTCACTGCAGCAAAATCAATTATATCTCATCTAATTCAGATACAATAAACCCAGAGCTCGTATTTATTCAGCTTTTCAAGAACAGAGGTGCTGATCTATAATAAATACCCCTGGACCATCTCACACGTTATGATCTGAAAGGCAAAACTTAAGTCTCATAAGTCTGACAAAATCTCAAGATTCACAAAACCTACCCTCGATTAGTAACTCAACCTTTGAAACAATTGATCAGTACCAACCAAGGAACTGGTTCCCCAAAACATTCTTAACCAAAGTAGCTCTATGAATACCTGGTGGTGTGAAACTAAGAACCACTTGAGGCTACAAACTATTATGGAAACCCAGTATTCTGTCAGAGCTGGGAGCAACTGGTAGCAGCAGCATGGTCCATGACTTACCATGGTAGGGCTGCTGCTGCTCCGTGCTGCTGTCTCTCAGAGAGGTAAGGTGTCCACCATAGGAGGGGTGTGATGAGGGTTCCTGCTGCTTCCCAGGCTCTGCCAGTCCCTCTACGCCCACCTTGTGGGTCCCCGGGTCCCCGGCCGTGCTGAGCAGGGGGTCCTGGTCTTTACTGAAGCCTAGAATGACATCAATGCTGTGGACGCGGCCCCCTGCAGCACCCCCCCCACCTTTCCCCATTTCGTGGAAGTTGCTGGGTGAGAGGCAGCTGTCGTCCACCATGCTCATGGTATCCAGTGATAAATGCATTGGAACGTCTGGGCGCTCACCCGGTCCTACAGGAAGAGAAAAGGTGTTTAAGTGAAGGACAAGAGGAGGTCAGAGATCATCTGTTTGTCTCGGATGATGTCTCTTTCCTCTGAAAGCTGTGTACTGTACAGTGTGTTGATAGAAACAACAGTATCTTAATCCATACTTTAAACTTTTGATTAACTTTTTTATGAATAGTTAACACTAATAGGCAACACATACAATTTTGATTATGATTATAAAGCTACTAGATAATTAATAATTCACAATCAATCAATTTCTGCAGTTTATCTAAAACAAATTAATTCCCTGGAAAATCAAGTACAGGTTTAATATGTACAGTCTAACTTTTGTTCTGGAAAAATAATGTATTTTAAGACTTCTGAAGGCTATATTACACATAACAATCAGACATATTTGGTCATTCCATTATGTAAAACCAGATTGATGATACAGCTCTTTACTATATTGCATAAACTCATTAGAAATGAGTCATCATGTCAACACCATGTCAAATAATTGTAATTGTAATTGTAAATCAAACCATTTTCTAGGATCTTACATTACATGTGACCTACAGTGGGATGACTGACTGTAATTATTGACTGTTTCTATAAAGCCATGCATACACAGGTCAACAAAAACTACAATTTAACTACAATTTAAAAGAACAGTTCAGCTTTCTCTGTTGGAATAGATACATCTGTAAAAATGAGTGTACCATTTTGGACTTTCTTGAAGACGAGGGTGTCGTTTTGACTATTGAAAATAAAATTCTAAAATATTATCCAACGGGAATGATTCTGTGCAACATGCAATGCAGATTCCATTTCACGTAACAGCAAGTTCTGCAATGCAATAAATAAATACAAATCCACATCTCTACAATTTCAGTGACTTACATGAGAAGTAACATTGTTTAACTTATCTTGTCAGTGTCATTGAACAAGTGCTGAAAAGAATGTAACAAAAAAGAGCGCTACCTCTTTGAAGTAAATATATGTTGAACTGTTGAAGCTGCTGATGCCAGTATTCCACCTGTTCCTCTCATCAGCTCGCCCTCCAGCTCCTGAGGAACAGCAGCTCGCCCTCCAGCTCCTGAGGAACAGCAGCTCGCCCTCCAGCTCCTGAGGAACAGCAGCTCGCCCTCCAGCTCCTGAGGAACAGCAGCTCGCCCTCCAGCTCCTGAGGAACAGCAGCTCGCTCACCCGCCCAGATCCGCTATGTGCACCGCTTGCAGTCACTCAGCCGGCTTTGCTTACCCTGCATCTCTCTAAATAGTTTCTCTACGTAACAGTCAATCCTAACAGAAATACTTCAATAAAGTGCAACCAAACACAGGCACTCGTTTAACAACTGAGTTCATACGCCACTGCAGCACAGAGAGGAGAGTGGGAGAGGAGGGAGAGAGAGAGAGAGGGAGAGGTGGATGAGGCTGGGGGGGTGGAGGGGTGGTGGAAGTAAAATGAGGGGATTAGGAGAGGGTTATTAATTGGAATCCTTCCCCTTTAAGAATGATTGGCAGTTGTTTTCTGGTCAAGTAATTGTTTTAAATGTCATTTCCATTCACCCCCACAGGAGGAGGCCCAGGCTAATGAAGCCCGGACAGGACTTTCTTTCATAAATGTATTGTTTTAAAGACAAAAGACCCACTGAAAGTTTTCACTAATCCCCCCCATTATTCCTATGTGGAACTAGGTGAAAAAACAAACTTTGAAGTGATAACACATGAGTTAACATCTAATGCAGAAGACCGACTATCTTAATTTAACACCCTGAACTTATTGTAAGACTTATTGTACAAAGGTGTAATTTATGAGGCTTAAATGTTTCAAAAATGTGTCAGGTGATTTACATTCAAAGAGGCATCCCACCAAAAACTATGAGGCATTATGTGTATCTCATGTACCAAAACTTTAAATAGAATTACTGAGCGATATCATGTGTAATCTGAGTATTCCCAATGTTAATAAAAACTCAATGAAATACTTGATGTTGGTGAAAATGGCTAAGGGATGTTTTTTCTCAAATTATATAAAGTTATTGATTTTATGTGAGACACTATAATGTGAGATCTATCTTGGTTTCTGCTCCATATGAATGGGTTTAAATTGTTATTTATTGTCTTGAAACACTTACTGTACTTCAATGTCTTTGTAAGTGTGTTAAACGTTCCTGTGGTCAGGTATTCTTTCCTGGGTTAGTGGGTCATAATGAGCTATCTTGCAGCTAGTGGTATCTAGGGTTCAACTGATGGCCTATGGGTTTTTGAAGGCAGATACCAATACCAATACCAATATTTTTGTTGATAGCCGATATTTTATGCCGATGTTCAATGTTTTTAAAATGACACGTATTCAGTGCTTCCCCCAGAATTCTTGACACTTCTTGACCATTATTTGACACTAAAACTGTCCACTAGACTAGCTCATACTAATGAAATTGTTTTAGGTGGGTTACCAGTTCAAAGTTATTTAATGGCAGGGAAAACTCTGGAAAACATTATGCCTTTAAATGAAAATTGTATTTACAAAAACAGAAAATACGATTTCATTGCAGTTTTTACAGGCTGTTTTTATGTAGCTGTGGTCAGGGAACAACCTCCATTATATTGGCAGTGGACGACACTGACTGGCCAATACCTGATACCTGATCCGGACATAGCTTTACCTGTGCTAGTTGCTTATGACTTACGTTAGCCTACCTAACTTTGTCAATATATAAACGTTTCGCAAAAATAATATTGTAATAACGTTAATTATATACATCAGACACATGTCCATGTGCAAAGATTACAAAAATTTGTTTTATTC
>OMLI01100750.1:0-10678 GCA_900302605.1 Rondeletia loricata
AGTTGGGGCCGTGCTTCGGGCTTCTGCTCTGGAGGGGGGAGGGACATGTAAACATATAATACGGTAAGCCAGAGACTGTGGACGCGGTAGTGACAAAGTAATGATACAGTGCAGTACATTCAAAGAAATTTCAGAAATTACGTCTTGCAACAAAGTTTTTAAGTGTTACATCATTTTCCAATGAGAAAACACAGTGTCAAAACAAAATTGTTAAGATATCATGCATTTGGTGGATCTGAGTTATAAAATAACATCTGCCACCCGGAAAATGTCGAGATTCCTTGGCAAGCTGGTCTCAAGCACCTTTGATGTTGACTTTGGGGCCAAAGGACTCCGGTCATGCAAATGTGCAAAGCAGTATTAATACTGTATGTCGCTGAAGAAACATGCTCACACATCTACCACTGCTCAGTGCTATCCCACAAGCACATCACAGTGTTGAACGCAAACCTCTAATCACATCAAAGGAGTCTTCATTTTTACATTTCATACGCACCCACATGAGCTGGGCAGTCTCATTCAATAATGATACAAACAGTAGGAGAGAGAAGGAATATTCAAACAGTTCAAAACATCACAACCCGCATTAAATCACACTTCAAACGGAAACCTAAAACGTGGGCGTCAGGGAAGGAGAATTACCTTTTAACCACTGATCAAGGATCGGGTATCGCGTCATCAAAACGTGAAGATCGGACTTAGCTACTTTGTAATCACATCTGCGTGCTTCAAACCCTATCTAGATGTGACGAGCTTCTGGCTAGAGGAGGACTGTGGCCAGGCGGTGCGTGACAAGGCTACGGAGCCCGTCGAGCCCATTGTGCGGCGCTGTAAAGTGATCTGTACTACAGGGACGAGGTGGGACTGAAACTGCGGTGTCAATGAACACAGAGCCCTTTATGAAATGCTCTTCTGGCCTGGCGACAGTCTAGTGCCATAGAACGAATGGAGCTGTGGACACAAGGCCAGGTCCACTAGGTTATCTTGGACTCACACATGCACACGCTGCTGTACACTCACAGTCACACACATACACACAAATAAAGAATTTGTTTGGATTGTGGTTGACAGTAGTGGGAGCTTTCACGCCCTGAGCTGGTTTAGCTTGGCAGCAAAGTGCGCTTGGCAGGCGAACAGGACAGATGCTGAGAGGCAGGGGGCAGTAGAGGTGGGAACACGGTCACACAGCAGATGTTAGTGGGGATGCAAACTGAGCCACACACACTGACACACACACACACACACAGAGGCATGATGCAGATAAGATAAAAGGCCGACTAACTCTGTGGGGCAATTGGATTTTCACCAAGTACCTCTGAATGTCAAGCTCAGAGTGAAGGGAGGAGAGCATATCCTGTAAAGACTGACAGAGGAGAAGAGAGGGGGAAATAAAAAACACAGGAGCAAGAAATGTCAGTGGGAGGGAGAGGTAAAAACAGACATGGTCATCAAACAAAACAGAGGAACCATGGAAACAAATCAATGTGAACAGACCAGAGTAAAACAGAAGAGAGGCTACAAAGAAGCACGGTGTCAAGTTATCTGACTGCAACATAATCAAACAACTGATAGTATTTAGCTGTCAGTAATAGACAGTAAGACCTAAATTAACGACTTCTCATGAGCCTGTTTTGTTTGAGTAAGTATTGATATGGACATCCTTCACCAATCATTGTTTCTTGTGCGTCATCATCGCATTCATTGTCCTTGGCTCAACCATCGCTGTAATACGATAGGTCTAACTTATGATAAAGCGGCCCTCTAATCATCAGCATTGTCACCACTGCCATGTAAGTGATATTTGCTGAGTCATGGCGTGTGCGTGTTTGATACGCCTCACCTTCAGAGCGATCTGACACGGCAGCCAAAAACGCTGAGTCATCACTTGACCACTACTAATTCCATTAAAATACGCGTTAGGCTTCGGCATCCAGGGGTGTTTAAAAAAAACCTATACACTGTTAGTACGCGATGATAGTCAGTCACCTTTTAGCACGGAGGGGTCACGTGGAGTTGACATGTCACCTGAAACCAGACGTGTCAGGAAATTTTACCTGAACTTTGAATGATTTATGAGCACATTCAACTGCGGTGGGTCCAAACGTCCCTCCCACACTGCAGCTCCAGCCTCTACCTTCTCATGCTACTATGTCAACCTCGGGAATCTTGAATCGTATTGGCATCCTCTTCACTTAAAGGGCGTGAT
Organism: Rondeletia loricata; assembly: GCA_900302605.1. NCBI lineage: Eukaryota > Metazoa > Chordata > Actinopteri > Beryciformes > Rondeletiidae > Rondeletia > Rondeletia loricata. The sequence goes on from OMLI01100750.1 coordinate 2,207, forward strand.
TAAGCCAGCGTGGTCCGGCGGTGTAACTCCCCCCCAACTCCCCCAGATACCAGGAAAACTTTATGATGGATATTACGGGACAGCTGGAGAAGAATTGTATGAGAGGAAACCGATGGTAAAAGCAGGAGCAGTCAGGTGTAACAGTGGAGGAAATTGCAAATGAGACCTTCTGTCTCTAATTCAATTATGACACTCCACGCCAGTCCAGACCTGACAAATGAGGTGTCCCCTCCAAAGGTCAACTAGTTTAGTCTGTCTCTGTCTATCTCTCTCTCTCTTGTGCACACACACACACACACACACACACACAGACCATCGTTGTGGCAGGCACTACATGTGATACTGCCGACACTCCTCACATCAAAAGCCACTTCCTGCCCCAGCTAACCACTTCCCGCTTTAGGCTCCAGATGTGAAAACCACAGCTCAACCGCTGATTAGCACTGTAAAACCTGCTCTGATGCGCTTCAACCCGCTCACACCTACATTCCACACCACTGGGTTCTCCCGCTTCAGTCAAAACCCTGACCACAGTACCTCAGATTCTGCTTTTTCAGCAACACCACATTTACTCTCTGACAGGTATGATGGATGTGAAACCGAGACACCGACGCAAGCACATAGAGAGAGTTGTGACAAGTTATATAAGGTCATGAAATAGCCCCTTGGGTAGGAACATGTCTGGAAAAAAGATCTAGAAAATGTCAAAGAAGTCAGAAAAAGGTCGACTACAATCACGGTGTTTTATCTGTGGTGATGTCAATGGATTATTATCAGACCTGGGTCAAATAGTATTTACAAATCATTCAAAAACCAAACAAACAACATGATGAACATAGTATTTACAGTAATATTGTACATTATCAGGAGTGTTTGTACCCATTACGCTGACTACAATGCCAGTGCAGTAGAATAGAAATGACTCAATGGAATTTGACTCATCTCAATGTTCGTGATGTGTGACATTGAGATACAAACTCTATTGTTCTGTTGCAGTATCAGTCTAAATGTTTCCCCGGGCCATTGGGCGCTAACTCATAAACAAAGGTGTTATCTTTCAATTTCGAATTGTCTTTAGCGTTGCTTGCGGCAGCTTTTAATAAATGGATGTCACGTGTAATCTAATGTGGTGAAGGCATACAACCATGCTCACAGAGAGAATAGAGGAATATGAAAATAGTTCAAAAGGTCTGTGTGCAGTCAATGTGTGTTGTGTGTGTGAGAGAGAGAGAGAGAGAGAGAGAGAGATACGATACCGTTATCCTGCCTTGAAATTTACAGTGCCATTTCAAAGTCAAAGGACAAAATTGTGTGATTTCACATCACAGCACAAATGACATTATATCATGCGGCCCCCCGTGATAACGCCTGACAGGCTGACATGTGGAGCCGAGATGGGGCGATTAAACTAAATTACGATTGTTAAGAATAATGGCAGCTCCCATCAGGAGCCTGCTGTGTCAGACATAAAGACCGGGTATAGACACAGCCTCGACTGCTGTTATGTACCAGACCCGCTGCCAGCCTACACACAGCACACTGATTGGTGCCTATTTCTTCACACAATAAATAATAAAGTTATGGTTTTAATGCCTTTCTGACACAGGCTGTCTTTAACCTTGAAAAAAAAGAAGAGATTCTGCAGGTATCTCTGTCATGACATCGTCCTTGCTCACCTTTGGGCTACAGAATTTCGAAGAGCTGTGAGAAACTTTATCACAAGTTATTATACTGCAAGTTTCACAAGTCGCACCAGGAAGCTTTAACAAGCCCTAATGATAGTTTATATGCATTTAATATGTATCTACAGCAACGGGCACTCTCAGGGTCCAACTACAATAGCGCGCATTCATGCATTATCATTTATGCACTCTAACAGAGTGCACACACACGGGTAACCAGAGAAACAAGTTCCCTTCATTCAGACTATACTGTCTTTCCGGACGTGAAAGAATGTAAACCTCAGAGTGGAGGTGGAAGCTTATGTGGCTTTAAACACAAACTCTAGCAATGCGAGCACGGCTTTCCACTTAAGATGCTAATTTGGCCATGTCTCTGGGGAGAGGAAGTAGAGCTGACTGTAATTACCTGGCCTGATCTATATAGCAAACACACAAACAGAAGACACTGGGTCTGCTGTCTGTTAACCCCTTACTTCACTTCTGTCTCATCCTGACGCATCATTCCACTTCAAGTATAGAGTCCGGCAAAGTTAATGCGGTGACTGGCGATCGGGAAGTCACATTTGAGAAAGATGCTGATGCAGAATTGCAGATAGAATCCTTAGAACAAGAGAGAATGTCCTAAGACTGAAAGGTGACAGGTTAAATCCCTGCAACCGCCATAGTCTGTTCATCAACAGCCATTTGTCCTCTTGAAGTGTCCTTGAGCAAGACACTGAACCCCTACTGTACCGGCTTCCTCATTGTAAGTCACCCAAGATGAGTGTCACATAAATGCTTAAAATGTAAAAGTAAAAAACTGTTTATAAACTCAGTGCCACTGTAGTTCTGCACAACTTTGAAGCTTAAAGCCCCTGTCAATCAACCAGTCAGTGGCCAGTCAGTATGCCGTCTGTGGACAGACCATCATCCATTGTTTCCCCCAGCCTTAATGACATTATACCAGAATCCCCCTGTCATCCATTCCCATTCAGTGCTACCACATCCCTCGCTCCCTCCTTCCTCCCTGATGCATTCCTCCTCTAATCCCTCCATTTCAAATCCTCAGATGACCTTTCCAGAGATGGGCCAGACCCGCTTGTTAATTGGTCGGTTAACAGGAGTTTACTTTATAGTATCCAGTCAAAGCTGATCTAGTGTTTTATGAAGATGTGTGCTATTGGCTGCTGACTGAGACACCCTGTCTACAATTTTTTTTATCAAATGGTCACGCTAGCAATTTATGGGACAAAACAATAACCAAAACTATTATCCTCATAAAAAAGAATACATTGGTCAGGAAAATATAGTCAAGCAGATCTAAAAGCAGGACAATCAGATTGCAAATGAAGTGCAGAATCACAATAGAAACAATACAATGTCTGTTGACCCTGTGCAGAGAGGAGGCAAGATGACTATCTCTTCCGCCACTTCTGACATTTTAAACAACTGAGCAGCCGCACCGTCCAATTGATTTGATCCACTCATGCATACACAAGTTAGTCACAGTTATCACCAGCAGACATCGCCCCCTCCTCTGAATGAGAGGGGATACAAAAGCCAACTTTGCGTAACCATCAGATATGTCAGTCTATGGGAGTTTCTAGCAACTGACAGCCGTCCTCAGCTGTTTTTGCCATGCAAGTTGCAAAAGGCTGAATCGTTTTGGTAGCACATGAGAATATACATATCATTTAGCTGCACTGAATTATACTATCTAACTACCAAAAACATATTAAGCAACAATCCTGTTCTAGGTTATCGAAGAAACATGAATGTAGTATTTACCATATCAGACCAGCGGCTATCTCCTTCCACCACTGACTTCCACCTGAGACTAGAAACTCCCTGGTCTGGGGGAAGCAGGGCTCTCTTCCTCCGCTGTTATTTCAGCCCTTCCAGCCCTTGCTCTGTGCAGCTCCCCTCTGTCATGTCCTGCTCTCTTCCCTTCTGCTCTACCCCAACAGCGGATGACAACCCCCCCCCCCGCACACCACAAACTCACACAATCGCCAGGCTTCGTATTGTGAGTGTTTTGCATCCGTACACCATTGTGTGTGTGGTTGTGTGTGTGAGAGAGCGAGAGACTGCGTGAGAGAGAGAAAGAGAGAATCTGCGCAAATCATGACATTCAAATATAGCCACAAAAGTCAGTCTGAAAGACTATTGTCCATACAAAAATAAATTCTATCATAAAACAACGGCTTCGATACTAATCCCCATGTCCAATCTCAGCCTCCATCTCACTGTCCAGAGACTGTGGCTGAAGACAGACAGATGACAGGGGAGATAAAACCCTCTGCTCCGCCCTCAGGGACCCTGAAACCTCAAGATATACTCAGTAGGCCCTGGTCCTATGGCATGGAACACACACACACACACACACACACACACGACTACATGTCCGGACTCAGCAAGGCTGGCAGATCATTTACTAGTCTCGCATGCATTCATAAAGCGCGTCTCTCTCTTTCTCTCTCTCTCTCAAAAACAAATACATGCTAACTATTTGCTGACAGGGCTGTAGAAGCATGACCTGTCCAGACTTGCTCTTTAATATCTATGCACCTTGAGTGAGACAGATTTTAGGGCTCTTAACACTGCTAGCATTCCCGCAATAAGTGTTTGACTTACACTCACAGACACACACACACGCGCGCAAACAAACACACATACTGAAGCACAAAGAGTGCACCCACCCGTACAGTCATACACAGAGTGGACAAAGCCATGCTCACATTTAGGACAGCCCATTTATTTGACACGTCCTCACATGAACCTCGTCTGTCTCCAGAGAGTGTCTGTCCAGTGGTAAAATAATGGCCCTGCCAGGTCTAATTTGAGCGTCTCCGGGTGTATATCTGAGAAAGTGTGGATGTGTGTATGGCTCCGAGCCTCTGGTCACAAAGACAAAGAGGGCCTTCTTCTCTCCAGAGGAACTGGAGTCCTGCGTCCTCTACCTGGTCTTACACACACACACATATTTTAATATGATCAAAGGAGCTCATCTGCATTACTGAATAACTCCAGTAGTCCCAAAGCTAAGCTCAAGAGACGGAAGTAAGATAACATTAGTTTGTTTCTGCGATGGTTTTCTTTTAGTAACGTTAGTTGAAGATGTCTGATTATGAGGATTGCGTTCCTCTCGCACTCGCGCACCTGCGAGCCGCCGTAGTACCGGGCGCAGCACAGACAGCATTCTACGCCACAGGGAAGTAGATCTGCCGTGGACGAACAATGTTTTGGACAACTGTCGACTTCTCCATACGCCATTGCAGCATGTAAAATGTGTGTGGGGGGGGGACAGTCTGCCCAATGGCAGCATGCTAATTGTTAGCATTGGTCCAATCCAGTACAGCTAGAACAGCGAGGCGAGGATACAATCACAACAGTCCTACGTACTACTTTGGGGCTAAGTTAAATAATATCAACATTTTAAAAATGGGTGCATCCAGTGTTCCTACATGCCCTGAGCACGTCTGCACCCTGATCTCCTAGGCATCATTGTCATGTAAACACAGAGGAGTCAGCCTGTCAGTTGCAGTTTGATTGATGCCTGCAAGTTAAATCATTGCTCCTTTCTGTGTTAATCTATCAACCCAATCTCTATCTTTCTCTATTGGTTCTTTTCTCTCTCTGACTGGTGGTGACATGCAATGTCCTCCCTATTCACTGGTGACCCAAGTGCTGACCTGTTTTTGACCTCTGTGAGATGCATAAAGAAATACTGCTCTCACCATGCATGCTCCCACACATACACACACACACACACATACACACACACACACACACACACACACACACACACACAGTCCTGACCTCTCAGTTCCAGTGCCAGCTCAAAGATGACTCAGTCAACCACATGTGATAAGTCGTGAAACTCTAACTCTCACTTTCAACAAACAACATCAGCCGTTGATGCTTAAGGCGCTAAATCACCACAGCGCTTTCCCTGCGATGAGCTTCAGGCTCATGACTGACTTGTTTTGTTAGCTAGCAAGGCAACACCCACTGCAAAGTGTTAACCAGAGCGAACTATACAAAACATAGCATGGACTGAGTTGTCGGTAAGAATGGATATAAGGTGAATCCTTGTACACATCAATATTGGCCCGTAGTTGAAATAGACTATATCAACCTGACTATGAATTGCAATGATAAATTGCGACACATGCTCCACTTCTGTCATATACAGTAGTTTATCACTGATTCCATGAACTACTGACACTTGTAATATATACTTTCCCACACTGTACTTACTCACCCAGGTGTTCCCCATCATCTATGTCATCTTTTTTGGGGGGAAAAGAAAAGCCCGTACTCTTGCTCTATCGGTTGAGAATGTGTTTTGACCATAAGTTAGTAAAGCACCTCTGCAGACTGTATGCCAAGTTTCTGAGATGAGCCGCCCCCCCCCCCCTGGAAATAAAGCATAGAAGATCAAAATAGGTTTTGATCACCAGACCCAGATGCTTGGAGCTGATCCTGTCAGTGGTGAAATCATCCCGTGTGCCTCTGTCTCTGCCTTGCCTTTTGAAGTGAGGTTCGTACCATTGGCCCAAGGTGGAGCCCAGATGTCAGGCTGCATGCAAAGACTTGCACAACGAAGGTGCAGTTAGAAAAAACAAGGGGAAACGCCCCTCTTGCTCGCTCTCCATTTGGTTCTGGGGGTCATAAAGCTTGGAATCTCACTGTCAATATGTCAAAACATTGACAGTTAGGTCAGTAATGGAAATCCATCAAAATGAAAGTTGTTTTTACCTGTAACCGGCTACAATAAATCCAGATTGAAGTTGTGTAACTCAAATAAATACAGTAAACACCAGTGAATTCATAGTAATGATTGCGCACAGTATGTCACCTGTTGCAGTATCATAAAGGCCCAAATGCACCGGACGCGACTTTTGACACGCATCATTTGACACTCCTTGTTTTTACACACAGCAGGCGAGAGATTTGAAGCATCAACACCACAGCACTGACATTTGCATTTCACCGCCCTGATGGGTGACAATATATTTTTTCTATGAGCTTTTCTCTCATCCATGTCTTAGCTGCTCGTCAAGTCAGTTAGTTTGTTTTATCAAGCTAGTCTGACGTCAATCACGGGTGCCTACAAATGATGGAAATGAGGATTCCCAATGTGCCTGTAGCTTACTGCTTCCTTCAAGTGCTGTCAGAAATATGATAATTATCAACAAGTTGAGCACACATGAATGACCCAACAGAGCGGTAGATACAACTGAGAAAGTCCGGATTCTATATGATACCAGAGTTGCAGAGATGTGACATTTAGGGGGGTGGAGAGCTTAAAGGGTCTGTGTGTAATTTCTGGTCCAATACTGACCTCTATCGTCCAGCGATGTCATTACAACAACAAATCAAGGCTTGGCCCCTCCTCTGCCTTCCTCAAGCACATGCCCGCTGCGAAACCCCCCTCTCTCTCTACACCCTCTGTAGAGCAAGACCATCATCAGTGTCAGTGGCGCTGGTCATACCGAGGCTCATCAACAATGAACGTTCTATCGATGTTTTTCCGAGTTAGCGCTTTTTGTGTCCACTCCTGTTACAAAAGTAGGATTGTTGTTGCTATAACGTTGGGATCGTAAAATGGTGTGTAGAGATAGAATCACAGTTTCAACCTATGTATTGACAAGATTGACTGAAAATTTCAACCAAAAAAATTTGAGTAACAACACTTCCCCGGCCCATAAACGGCCGGTGCATTAAAATACGAGCTGTTAGGAGGATTATATACATGCCGAACCGGGGTGATTTTCTCGAGAACCGCTAGAGTGCTCAGTGCCCGGTACGCCTGTATGCCTGCGTAGCGTGCAGAGACAGCAGTACCCGTTTGGACAAGGCCGACTTTCTCGAGAACCGCTTGTCCGATCGACTTCGCACTCGACACTGCACTCCATAGGGTCCTCAGCAATACATCTGCCGAGTTGAAGGTCAATCGGGTGAGCGGTTCGCGAGATAATGGAAGGACAGACACACAGACAGACAGAGATTCCTGCCATTATTAGAGAGATGACATCTGACCTCGGAAGTAGATGCTAACGAGCAGCAAAGACATGGACGAGGAAAATCTAAATAACGAAATCCTCATTCTTTTGGTAAGAAGGAGATTACAGTACTGTGTAATAGCACTGAGTTTCAGATCGAAAGAGTCAGCAGAGTCAAAGTGAAAGGAGGAAAATATTTTCTCAAATTGTAGTCCAAAAGATGATGCCAAAAGAACATGCAATTACTTCATACTCACACCTGTTCATACAGCCTTGGTGATTGGTAGTTTTGAGAGACTAAAGCAAAGCTGATGAAAAATGTCGAACAACGTTCCTCAGGAGAAATTCCTCAGGCTGCAACTGGCATGCTGTTTTGACAAATGGTCTTAATTGTACCCAAAAGAATGTAAGGGATTGAGGTTAAAGAAGTCCCTGCTATTTCACCTCCATTCCCTTCAAGTGAATCAGCAAATCTGACAAGAACATCAAAACTCTCCAGAGCCTCATAACAATGACCTGTCTGTTGAGCCAGCGAACCAATGGAAGCAACAAATAACAGAAGATAACTCAGACTTCTGCTGGTAGCCTAAGCCTGGGCTAATACAGCTTTGTCAGGCCGGAGAATCGTGCACTGAAAAGAGCTCAGACCTGATTAGCTAGTCTGATATACACACGGGCATTGTGTTTGAGACGGAGTGCAAAATTCTGTCTGTCTGGTTTGACTTATTATCAGGACTGATCAGAGGCAGATCCATCAGGGCCTTCTGTCAGAGAGGCTTAACTCCCTGTCACCCCCCCCCCCC
>OMLI01100753.1:0-11356 GCA_900302605.1 Rondeletia loricata
ACCTAGAGTTGCAATACACTACCCGAATGTTAATGCAAAAGTAAAGGATTCAACGATAGTTTGACTTAAAAAATGATGGTATAAACACTCAAATTAACCCTGATAGACTGTCGTCGTATTTTATTTGCTTTGGGTGCACTGTGGACGCTACCCTGGTACCATTGTGTTGCGCTAGCATTAGCAACATGTGTATGTCAAGGAGGTTTAGGTGTATGTCCACAAGAAGGACAGCATGGAATCAGCTGAAAATGGTCTCCATCGATCAACAACATCATGGGTAAGTAGTAAATTAGACATTATGTCCAAAATTCTTTAAGGACCTAAGACATAATTAAACACGTTGATATCTTCCTTTTTTAACCACAAAAAGAAAAATGTCCAAAGTGATACTCCAAACTATTTCCCAACATATTGATTATAAATTACTGTCATCTTGGCCTCTGACATCACTTCCTGTGTCTGACCAGGTACACCTCCTGTCGAGCCTTCTTGACCACCCTTAATGAGCTGAATGACTACGCAGGTCAACACGAGGTTATTGCAGAGAACCTGACTTCTCAAATCATCGCTGAGCTGTCACGCTACCTGCAGGAGCTCAAGGCTGAGAGAAAATCGGTGAGACATGTCTTCATAGTCACATTGAGTTGTGCTACTTCTATGTCTGATGTATTATTTCTAGCACAGCATCTGTCTTTTGGCCCATATCATCATGTCTTCCTTCCCCTGCCTTTAAGTCTTATGTTTACTTAAGACAGTAGGACATGGATCCTGTAAGGGAAAACAGGCACACTGTCCTACAGGAAAGTGAGTAGCCCATTCCCTATGCATATCCTATTCTCCACGAGCTGAGGTCACTTCTGAGTAAATATAGATACACCCAAAGGCTTGCCAGAAGTGCAGCACATGACTGGCTGGGTCCTTTAAATGGAAAACATCATGGTATTTCTATCATTACAGACTTGTTTCTCTCTTATTTAAACCAACTTACAAAGATTGGTGTACCACACAGTATTCTTAAATGTTGAAGTCACTTTCCTCCTCACCATTATAAAGTAATTTGGTAGAGCGGTGGACCTGCAGTGCATGATTCATAGATAGCAGTGTGGTGCCCATCAAATCTTTGACGTTCTGAAGGAGAGGGGAAGCTACTCAGCTGGAAAAAAGCACTTTCTTAAAAATCTGTCATGGACTCTTGTGTCACGGAAGTCCAGCTGAGGGAAGTGGAGTGGAAAACCAAAATCAGCAGGCTGCTCAAAGGCAGAGTGACCTTTTTAGTGTATATGTGCACGCACACAACTGGTGACTCTGGTGGTAGTGCCCTGACTGCCCTCCTTACTCTACCTCCTCAGCCTCCATTTCTTGATAAAGGAAGTCTTGGGACAGATTGTTATTGATCAGCTATTTTATTTTTGAATCTCTACTTGAGTAGCAGCAGATTTGTGAGCACACAGACAGACGAGGGAATTTCCAGCACTTCACTGTCTTTCTGTTTGTTTGAAGAGGAATATCCGCCCCCCTCAGGGCCTGCTCTGCTCTTTTGGCTTTGGCTTAGCCTGGCTTGGTTTGGCTTGGCATAGCTAGGGTCTCTGTCTAGTGTCTAGCATTTGGCCCTTGTCCTAGAGGGTCCTTCGGCAAGCAGGCCCTGCTGTCAGACCCATGCCCTCAGGCTGCAGGATGCCACTCTGACCCCCTCTCCTTCTTCCTCTACATTTGTCTCTGCACTTTTCCCAGGCAGACTATCCCCATTTTCCTGTTTTATTCTCTATATTCTTCCTATTTACTTCTCTCTCCTTCCATTCTGTCCTTCTCATTATCTCTCCCTAACATCTCTTTCACAACCCTTTGCACTCCGTGTTTTCTCCGTTCATATAACAGCTACATTGTGTTTTTCATTTTGTGGACAGTTTGTCTTGTGTCAGTCTCTCCCTTAGCTCCAGAAACCAACAGTAGTGTTTCCTCAGTTAACTAGTTCAGGGACTTTTCCCTTCATAACTTGACCCCATAACTTATCTTTTGTGTCTAATTGGTTTTGTGGACAGTGAATCATTTTATCTGTAGGCATGGAACAAATAAGTTATATTCAGAACAATTTCCTCAAGGGTAACTATTGTCTATGGAGTTTTCTGTTTCATTTATACACACAGATACAAAGTATTCTTTTTTCTTCAATTTTGATTCACACAAGCACACACACACACACACAGGCTCATGAATGATAGAGCATTATAGAGACACTCTTTGACATTATAAAGGGTATTTAAAGTTACAGAAAAGCATCTATGGAGTCAGTGTTTAATAGTGAGTCTTTTATACTGTAAGAGACTGTTAGTGATATTCTGCTTGGTGATAAAGCAGTCGAGCTTGGTGATTTTCATGGTTTACTGGCATTCTTTTCGCTGACTTCGTTCACATGAATATTTAAGTACCACTCACTGTGCTTTCCGTAGCCTTTTGTTTAGTCTCTATTTATGTTAGACAGTGCTGTGCAGACAGACAGAGACAGGGGGATTAGAGGAGGATCGAGGACTGCCCCTCCTGGCTGTATTGGCTTATTGGACATTGTGTGGGACAGGTAAAATACAACCCAGAGGGAGAATTAAAATAATACCTCATTGGTTCCTCATTTATGGTTTTGCAATTATTCCGCCTCCCTTCTCTGTCTCCCTGAACCCCATGCTAAGCTCAGCTCTTGGGCATAGGAGGTGAGAACAAGGTCAAGTTCAAGTTCAAGTTAATTTATTTATATAGCCCTTTATCACAAGCATGTCTCAAAGGACTTTACAGAAACTGAGCCAAACTAGATCTAACTGAGCAACAATCAATAGAATTACAAAATCATGTAAGACAAACACAGGGAAGCAGAACAAAGCACACAATATAAAATAGAAAGTCAGTCAGTCTTACACAAGAATGTCCCCTTAAAGGAATTTCTTAGTCGATTAGAAGGCAAATATAATTGTTTTTACAAAAGTGGACCCATTTTATAGGATAGACCCCTGGATGTAATGCAAGATATGTACATAATTTCTTCTTATTTATCATGCAGTGCTTCTTTGTGGCCTAGTAGTATAACAGGCAGTGATGGGGAGCAGGCAGGGTTAATATGGGATGAGGAGCTTAAGTCTCACTGGCCTGTGTTAGTGCTGAGGAATCATATTAAGATGTAAGGTGTGGGTCCGACCCACATCTTACATCTTAATATGATCTGATCACAGGGCGTAGGTGTCTTCTCTAATGAGGACTGATAAAGACCCTTAAACACTCAGCAGACTGCCGATTAGTCAGAACACTTGTAAAATGTTTAGGTGTCTTGGTACTATATTGAGTTCTTACTTTGTTGTTCGTTGTTTCTTTATGTATAGACATGGGATACTGAAAAAGTGTAGTTTTATGCACCCACACATACACACAGCACAGCACATAATTATACCTTTTGGTGTTGGGGGAAGTCACCACAGAAATATATCTATCTTATCCTGCTGCAATGTGACAGCTGTTCATTCATCTAGAAGAAAATAAAAAAGAGATAATCATATCTTAGTCAGCTGGCAGGGCCAAGAAAATAAGCATAGCATTTACCGAAAAGTCAGCGGAAAACAATAATGCACCATAAAATGTCCTTAGGTGGGTTTGGTAGAGGATACTGTCGTTTATCTCTAGGAGGCAGGGAAGAGAGATATAACCAGCCTATAAGAAGTCTGCGTCTCTCTGGAGGGGCCTCACATTCCTCTTCTTGTTGGGTGGAAAGACAAATAGGAAGCTGAGAGGGAGGACTGATCACTGGATCTTCGTCTTCCCATGGTCTCTCCATGCACATCTAAATCCAAAATGACTCTAGTATAAATGACTTATGTAACTTTACACTGTTTGAACAGTCGCCTAATGGCCTAAACATGAGGAGAACCGTCTCAGTGGTGTTTTCATAGGGTTTAATCGTCTGCCTCTGTATATGGTGGATGACTTGTGGCTACTTCTAGCATCCCATGAGTATGTGTGTGTTGATGACTGTTCAGGACTGCAGGTGCACATTCCTATGGTTCGAGTCATGTAAATGAATGACTAACAGACTCAGTTAGAGCGTACCCATACAGAGGTGCATGCAAATGTACATATGCACCTCTTCATACACCCACATGCACAAGTAAACTCAAAAGTGCCCATGCTTTGTAGGAGCAAGGTTTTTGTTCCTCTTCCATTTTTCAGAGAGCAGAGGTTTGTTGATTTTCCTTCTTCACCTCGTGTCTTGTTTTGCTCTAAGCATGTTACGTAGTTTGTGAATGTGTATGCATGCCAGACAGCCAGCTCCAGAGATGGAGGGGACAGCTTGCGAGTGACACAGAGTGGTACATGGACTGCATTTGTATAGCGCTTTTACCAGCTATTAAGCTGTACAAAGCGCTTTACAATGTTGCCTCACATTCACCCATTCACACACACATTCATACACCGTTGGCGGAGGCAGCCATGCAAGGCGCCAACCTGCTCAACGGGAGCAATTCAAGTTAGGTGTCTTGCTCAAGGACACTACGACATCACACTCACCTTCACCAGATCATGTCTCTCTCACCTCAGCTCGGTCCAGCACAAAGATGGCACAGGAGAGTGGAAGGGTAGATAAGGGAGAGAAAGGATAGCAGCCATCTTAGTTTGTGCTGGAGACACAATAATACACACACCTTCAATAGTGTGTTCTGCTGAATCCCACTGACTTATCATTGCTTTGGATCATGTTTGTGTGTGTGTAGAGAGAGAGATGTATTGAAATTGTATTGATTGAAATCTGTGAAAAAGATTCAATTCATTGAATCAAAGTCATATTTTAGTTATTTTAGTTACAACTAAATTGAGCTAGCAAAGCAGTTCTGCATAACACATGTGGAATTTATTACGTTTGGCCAATGCTAACGACATTAATGGCAATGACACTAATGGAGAATGCAATATTTGTGCACCAAGGTAAAAAATAGAAACAAATTATTGTTTCATTTATCGTTATCGCGGTAAATGTGATAATATATCGTGATATGGATTTCAGGTCATATCGCCCAGCCCTATCATGTGGCTTGCTTAGGTTTGGTCTAGCAAATGTGATGTGATTAGTACATATTCCTCATCATTCTCCAACAGGATTTTATGTATTCTCTGGAACTGTTTGGGGAAAAGTGTCAGTGTCATTTGTTTGTCTTCAGAGTGATGGAGAATGTGTTGATTGAGAAGACATGGGATGCTGCATTTTTTCCCCCAGCACGTTGTCTTAGTGTTCTTAATGGCTCACATAAACTGTCTTTGGAAATGTTGTTATGGAGACAAATATTTGGTTGAAAGAATGCTCCACAGTAACAATGATGTCATCCATTTTGGTGCTGTGTGTTGTGAAATGGCTTTATTTGATCATTTCTTGCGTTTTTGGTAATGTGCAGTCATAAACATTTAGCCTGCCTTTTACATTTTCAAAATTCATCACTGAACAAGATTGTTCTTCATCAAAAGGGAGTTTGTAGAGGTCAAAGCCTTCTTTTCCTTTCCCCTTTGGGCCTTATCATTAGCAGAAAAAACCAAGGCACTTGACTATACCTTGTCTGGCCAGGAACTCGCCAGGTCCACAATGTCCTACTTTCTGTAAGAGCTGAAGTACTTCCTCTGAAACAGTAGAGCACTTCCTTATTTTACTTAGCTTCCCTAGAGCTTTAGGGAAGTGCGAAGTGAGACCACCCGAGGTAAACCAGGGTGCAGTTACACATTCTCACTTACAGCTCTCATGTCCACTGTTAATCAGGTGAGATTACCCCTTGGGCCTCCTGCACCAGTGTTAATTTGACATTACTTGCTTGTGTGTGTGTAAGTACTTTGAATAGTGAGGATTTCCTTGTGCAATTTGAAGCACTGACATGCCAGTGAAATACAAGCAATGGCTTTTTGTTCTTCATAATGGCCTGGGTCCGTTATTGAATGGCAGCAGTGGACATCAATATTCAGCTCAGCTACTGACGCTAGCTTTGGCAGTCTTGGTAACCAGGGGATACCTCATCGATAGTCTGTTCTCTCTGTCATTTTCATTCTAGATAGATTATTTCGATCTATTCTTTCCAGGTTTGATTGGCAGGCCTAGATTTGCTTGATAGTTGACAATGAATACATTATTTATATTCTATATCAGTGATCACAAACTTTGTCACAAATTTTAAAACAACAAAGGTTTGGAATTGGGGATCTGGCTGTGATCCACACAGAGCTGTAGAGAGATGTGCTCTGCCTCTGGGCCAAGTGCACTGGTCCCCTGGAGCAAGATAGGCCAAGTGAGGCCTTTTAGAAAAACACACAGCATATTTACTGTGTGTGTCCAGACCAGCAGCTGCCACCTAGCCTTGTGCAATATGCCACACTTGGCAGGGCCAGCAGCCATCTTGGCCTCTCTGGTCGTTTTCACATTAGGAACGGTTGCCTCCGTTCCGTCCCCGAGAACGATGGTCCCCCCTCCCCACTCCCCCGCCGGCCAGCTTTCACATTACCAATGTTGTTCCGTTCCCGAGCACACTTGAGAGCAACACTCCGATACAGCAGGTGGCGGTATGCACCTAGTTGGTTTGCGATCCGCCAATGAGCACAACGTGTTTTGGTACAGTTGTGTTCACACTTGAATCGTTCCATGCCCGGGGACACCTGAACCGTTCCCCAGACCACCTTTTCAAGTGGTCCCAGGCACGGAACGGTGATCCGTTCCCGGGGACGGAACGCAGTGTTCACACTAACCAAACGATCCGGACTTTGGGGGCAATCGTGCTCGGAAATGGCCCCGGGGCCGTAGTGTGAAACCACCCTCTGTCTCTCCATAGATCACACTATCTACCTCCTATTGCACTTGCATGCTTTATGGTATGTTATGTGTACTGTAGGCTTCTCATTACATGTCCAACCATCTTCCTTATTTTGTCAATTAGCCATTCTCTCAGTCTGTGTCTTTGTCTACCCTCTTGCTCTCTTTCACCCTACTGTTGTCACTGGCGTGTTACAAATGTTTTCTATCCTTCTGGTCATCTATAGAATAGGTCAAATGGAGATGTATGTGCAATCCAGGGGCATGCCAATAACCTTGCCACTGGCACCATGCACTGTCCATGGCATGCGACATTGCAGGTTCATAATAACCAGCTAGCTTCTGTTCTGCTTTACAACTCTCTGTTATTGGTCCCATGAGGGTCATTGTTACTTGATCTATGTATGACCTTGTTGTCTTCTTTGAATCTCTACTGAGTAAAGTCTTCATTCAATAGATTTTTTGCACAAATTGTTTCTTTAATGAGTGTGTTGCTATTGCACCACCATTTCTCCAGAGCTGCAACACATACAGTGGTGTTGAATCTGTGATCAGGGAAAGCTTGTGGGATGTGATATTGTTGCTCTTTAACCAAATAGAATTATAGCCATCTGCTAGGGCTTGTACAAATCTCTGAGAGCTAAGCCTTTGGGTAATGTGGTCATAATTTTTTATGTAGCTGTAGTTTCCATTTGAGTTTGGCCTACATTCTCTTTGCACGTTAATATTTCCTGTCACAGTGTGAGTAATAATCCTAGTTTTAATGGTATGGTTAGTCTCATACTATATATTTTCTCTTTAGGAGAAGCTCATTATCACTCCTTCTAATTTGTTATCACCACTCTGTCAAGGTCAGGGTCACCTGCATTTAAATCCCTTAAGCTCTTGAATAGTATGATAATGTTTCTCTTTTGCACTTCCCCTTCCCCTTCCCCCTCTCTTCTGACAGCACTTCCATGATGGGCGCAAGGCACAGCAGCACGTTGAGAGCTCGTGGAAGCAGCTGGAATCGGTGAGTGACCCCATCAATGTGCAGTACCACTTTAGTACACTAGTTTTGCCATTGGTCAATGGTGTGTACAACTCTTCACAAGATCAAGAGAGAGACAAAGAGATAACTCAGTCTGAACGGTCAGATCTGAATTGCTCAGTGATTAACGTGGCCCAAGTGATTTTTACGTCATTATCCGTGGGATATCAACCTTAATCATACAAGGTAAATTGATTGGTGCTCAGATTTACAATCAGTAATAACTGATTGTACTCTGTGCTCTATGATACACTGTGTATAATGCACATGCTGTAACAGAGACATTGGGAGGAGGCATGTGACTATACAACATCGCCATAATCAAATACTGGCATAGAGGAGGTGGCAACCAGTCCGATTTTTTTGCTGAAAAAAACATGACTTGATCCCCAAGTAAAACCTCAATTTTAGCTTCAATTTCTTCTAAATGTGCTGAAGGGAGGGTTTTTTTGAGCTTGTAAACATACGTTTAATTTAGTTAGCATTCAGTATATGTGACATAACGTAGACTGTATAGTATTAAAAGCATTTTGAAAGGTCTTAAGGCTTTGTAACAAGGCATGAACCACAACAGTAAATGTGGGTATTTTAATCATAGAGATGAAAATTTGCATTTGACACATTTTGGCATTATTAATTATATAGATAGGAAATAAGAGAGGGCCAAGTACAGAGCCCTGGGGGACTCCTTTACAGACAGATAGCACTTTCAAAGTGAGACCACTAAATTATGTTCACTGCCCTGGTGACATGGTTTAATCAAAATTAGCTGGTGGGATTTAACAAAAGATTGCACTCATACAGCCTCCTTCTTACGCCATTCTGTCTTCACCAGAAACCTCAAACAATGCTTAATCTCACCTGATTGACAGGCTGACTCTGAAATCAGATTAAGACCCTTAATGAGCTAATTAATAGAAAGTATTAAGGTACATTTAGAAAAGGGATTGTGAGACCATGGTCTCAGAACTGGAAATACTGAAGTATCACTTGAATATCAATAGTGTGTTTTTTTAGCAGCCACTAGGCCAGAATAACCACAGATACTGTTGTATATTATAATTCCAAGTAAAAAAAAAAAAAAGTAGATAAGTAGATAAGAGCAGATCCAGGAGTGTCTGTTTATTTGTTTTAGTGATGGGGCTAAAAGAGAGATTGGACAGAACACCACTTCTTATCTCTGCCTGGCCCCTTTGACAGGGGAGAGAAAGAGTGTGCGTGAGAGAGATACATAACTGCCTTGTCCTCTTCAACTTCTCTGTGCGTTCAATGATCCCATTGTGTGTGAGGCAGATAGGCATAGTTCAGAGTGCACACTCGCACAACAAACACTGATTGTTCAGTTAGAGGGATTGAAAGAGGGTTGGATGAATGGTTGTTTTTCTGTACACAAATGGCCACTATGAACATTTGTTTAATCTTCAGGCTGCAGACTTTGACAGACCCCTTTGCTGTGTCACAGACATAAACTGACCTCTGTCACACACAATGCTGAGTCTGAAATGTATATGACGAACATACATACATGTTGTGACGTCCATATGCTTATTTAAAGGTCAAGTTCCACAGAGTACAGAGGATAACCATACTTTCTATACTATTGCCTGCCAAGGTATGTTAGTGATGTAATGTATGTGACTGTATTTAGATTTTTCTCTCTTGTGTTGTTTCCTAGTGTAAAAGAAGGTTTGAGAGGGACTGTAAAGAGGCAGACAGAGCACAGCAATACTTTGAGAAGATGGACGCTGACATTAACGTGACTAAGGCTGACGTGGAAAAGGTATGTGTCATCACACTCCAGTACAGCACCCACCAATCACACAAGCTTGTTCCATACCCTACATGCTTAATACACAGCCACCTCGTCTCTTGCCTGGCCTTCCTCACCCTCCTACCTAGCACCCTCCCCTTTCTCTGGCCACTTTATTTTTTATATTTTTTATCTCCATCTCCCCAATCCCGACTCCTCTTTCCGTCCGAGCCCAAATGACGACATTGAGTCAGTGACCGTGTGTTTGATGCCAGGGCTGTGTGTAAAGGCTGTCATTGTCTCAGCAGCACAGTGATCTGCTGCTTAACAAGGCTGATAGCTGCACTGAGTCCTCATTATCACTGTTCAGCAGCCACCGACCACGCTACTCTACTGTATGGGACTTGGCAACACAGAGAACTGTGTGTCCATGGCAGTGTGTGTGTGTGTGTGTGTGTGTGTGTGTGTGTGTGTTGGCTTATACATATGTGTTGGCTTTGCCTTTTCATATTGAGCTGTCCCTCCTTTGAAGGACTAAATGTGTGAGTGATCTGTGTTTTTGCATATTATTCTGCCCGTCCATTCTCATCAGTAAATCTACACATGCAGTGATCACGAGCTTTTGTTGTTGTAGACAAGAGCCCTCTGGTCCTGTAGCTGATGTCATTTCCTGTTGTCATGACCAATTAGGATAGCCTTTGACATCACAGCCTTTAACCCACACAGCTCCCATGCCTGCAAGGAATCATGGGTCATCAGCGCGTGCTGTTGCTGCTGCTTCATCAGCAGTTGGAGCAGAGCTCAGGCTCAGAGTTGACACGGTTCAGACCAGATTATTATGCAAATTTAGGCCTGAATAAGGAGCCTTTCTACCACTCTGGACATACAGCCAAAGAGCCACAATGGGCTCAGGCTAACACTGAACTGAACTGGAAGGACTGGGCATTTCTGCCACACACACACACACACACACACACACACACACACACACACACACACACACACACACACACACACACACACACACACACTTACAAGAAACAAGTCTGTAAACAGGTGTGGTGTTGTCTCTGATTACAGTTATTCCATTTATTGAAAACCAGCAATCATAAAAAATGATGATCATGAAAGACTGATATGTTACATAGAATCAGGAAATGAAATGACTTTTGCTCTCATTACTGTATCACTGCTAGTGGAAAGGCATAAGTTAAATAGCTCCATAATGACAAATATGCCAGATCCTTCAGAAATAATAATGTCTTATTCAACCCTAATATAGATGCAAACAGTCACTTAACATCATTCAAACTCATGCACATCCATCCTCATGTAATGTTCCTCAAGCAGGCCATAAGACACAGTGGCACCCCTAGAATTGTATGTATAAGTATATTCATAATGTATTGGCATGCTTTTCAGTATCTAGCCCTGTTTGCCATTGTATGGATCACTGCAACAATATTAGCATTCTCAATTGTTATTCCTTTCTATGTGGGTGTTTTGACTGACCTCACACTCTCCTACTCATATTTCCCATTGTTCAGAAATAAAGAAAATAATCTAGAAATAACTGAACTTCCTCATTCTCAAGGGGGGTAATTGGATTTTCTTCACCAATTGTTTTGTAATTTCTGCTGTAATTTCTTATTTTCTCTTACATTTGTTTTTCTAACAGGTACTTCATAATTGTCTGGTATCTGTTATTGTATCAATAGTGATTTCATAACTCCACACTAGAAAATTTGAGTGTGTGTGTGTG
>OMLI01100760.1:0-10533 GCA_900302605.1 Rondeletia loricata
TGGTAAAGAGGGTCAAGTTTGGCCAAGATGGTGGGACAAGCAAATCTATAAATAGTATCACCATATTCTAGTTGGGACAGGAATAGGCCTGTTACCAGACGTTTGCGTGAAGAACTAGAAAAACAAGATTTTAATCTATATAAGAAACCCAGTGTAAACTTGAGTTTCTTAGTCAGATTAGCAATATGAAGTTTGAAATTAAGATTTTTGTCCAGCCAAAAGCCCAAATATTTATAGGAATCAACAAACTCAATGGAAACACCTTCAAGGGTTTTAATAGAAAGCAAGGAAGCCGCAGAGTTACTGTGTGCAAACAACATTGCTTTGGTTTTGTTTGCATTCAAAAGCAACTTGGAGTCAACGAGGGCATGCTGCAGAGAGGTAAAATCAGCCTGTAGCTTGGTAAGAATAGAATATAATAGAATAGCAGCAACGGAGCAGCAACAGAGCAGCTGTAACGGTAATGAATAGCAGCAACGGGGCAGCTGAAACGGTAATGAATAGCAGAAACGGGGCAGCTGAAACGGTAATGAATAGCAGCAAAGGGGCAGCTGAAACGGTAATGAATAGACATTTGACTATCTGTGCTCTTTCACAGATTACTTTTTCTTGTTTGTTGAGGGCATATCAAAGTACAAGTGGAAGCTGTAGTGATCAGCAGATGAAAATTACAGAAGAATCACAGTACACTCTCAACAAAAAGGGTTCTCTATAGTACCAGGAAATTGTTCTTGAAGGCTTGGACCATAGCAGAACCCTTTATTGTGCTATAAAGAACCCTTTTATAAAGATTCTCTATAGCACCAGGCTCAAATGGTTCTGAACAGACCCTGAAACGAACCATTCAGAGAGAAATGTGCTGAAAAGAACCATTTAAGAATGTATGCAATTCTTCAAATCAGCAGTACTTAAAGAACGTTTTAAGAACCACACTAGGTTCTTTATTGTGATATACCATTTTTTATTTTAACAAAGGGTCACAGGGTTCTTTTTATTTATTTAACCTTTATTTAACCAGGCAGGTCACTTAAGAACAAATTCGTATTTACAAGGACGGCCTGGGACAGTCCATATAGAACCACTACCCTAACCAAAGAACCCTTGAATAACCCTCCTTTTTCTGGGTGTACCTGATAACTAATGTTAGCCACATATCTCCTTATCGCCTTATTTTCCTTTCCTATCTCCCTCTCACTCTTTCACTCATTCATTTTTCACTTTTTTTCTCTGGCTGCTTTCGCAACAGCCATTCACTTACTCTTGTTCTCACTATTTTCGATTTATTTTCTACTACCTTGAAATCCTCAACACGGTTAGAGACTGATGCAGAGACACAGAGCGAGTAAACTTTTAAATATAAACCCAAGCCATTGAATTATTTCGTATGTTTAGCACGCACACACCCTATTATACAGTCTATGGAACACACACATACGCACACACACACACAGTGGTCACTACAATGTCCAATATATACGATACGATACAAAATACTTTATTAATCCCACAAGGGGAAACTGAGTGCCACCATACATATAGGACAGACAACAGGCAGGACAATAGGAAAAAGGCATACACATCTCAAGGCAGTACAAAATAAGGGGAGAGCACAGCACCATAATAAATAATGTAAACATCAATGAGACTATACTAGAATATGTTAGTGGTTATAGATGACATCACCATCAACATATTCATGAACACCAACATTACCACAATCCTCAGTACAATCACCATGTCATCAACATCAACGTATCCTTATTGGCTTTACTACAATGTTCTCAATTTTGAAATTGTTCTACATTATTAGAAATACTGATGATTATGTACTATTGTAGAGTACAGCACATGTTTTAAAACCAAGTAATCAATCACCTGAGGGGTGAGAGGGAGAGGCTGGGAGGAAAGAGACAGATAGAGAGACAGCAAACACAGAGTCAATCAAATCTCAGTCAAATCCTACCAAATATCAAAAACTAGCCAGCTTACAGATGAAAGACTACGTCAGTAGAAAAAACATAATGTCTCTGCAAACAGGAATAGTATCAGATGTAAGCTTCAACACGTATCCTCTTTAGACACACTGAAAAATCAGGAATCACAGGGATAAGTAACACCTTTTTGTTTTCTTCTTATACACATTAGTTGTCAGGATGGTGTAAGGCACCAGGGTTACTGGTTTCTAAATGGGGGTGTGGGTTTGAATCCCATTTCAGGCCTTTACAAGAAAAGACACTAAGAAATGGCACTGGCCCGTCTGTGAAGTTGCATTTGTTATGTGCGCTATGGCATTCCCAGTGAGTGCAGTCAGTCAGCGATAACTCGAAGCCCCTATCGGAGAGGTGGGGATCAAACTGCTGTCTGGCCAGCCGAGGTAATCTGTCACACTGAGGTGGCCCCCGGGACGGTGGGTGGTGGACTTCTATACTGCTGACACACACATCAACACACACTGATGGAGCCCATTACAGGTTTTCAGCGGGGCAGCAGACAGCCTTTATTTGTCAATTCCTCTGATAAAGCGCTGATGCCTGGGCCTTCGACTCTAACACTGGACAGAACAAGATCCTTCACTTTCTCTACCACAGTTAACTAATGCACTGCTCTCTCTGATTACACCAAGGGTGTAGGTTTGATTTGGAAAGTGGTAGGAACACAAATTGGCGGGGGGTCATTTTATTTTATTTTTATTCCTGATCATTCACACGAGACGAAACTGACTGATCCTGATTTTAGAAGAGAAGAGAGGATGCAATTGCCCGTTTTTGCGGTGTAATAGTTTAACAAATTACTGCTCCCAGGGAGTAATACGTAAAGTAATAACATTACTTTTGAAAGGAGTAACGAGTAATGATACATTATTATTTTTAAGTAACAAACCTTCACTCTGGTGTACACATACATGCATGCACTCTCTCTCTCTCTTTCACACACACACACACACACACACACACACACACACACACACACACACACACACACACACATGGCCTCTCAGGCCATATCAGGGAAACTCTCTCCCGTCACACTAACAATCAGGCTCAAACAGTCTGATCCCCTCGCATTAGATCTCATCTGAATCTCTAGCGGGTTAGCGGCTAGCAGATAGAAGGAGGGATGATGAGAAGGAAGAGAGATAATGAAGGGAGAGGTGAAAGAGAAAGGAGGTTTGCCTCTGTAAATCTTTGATATATCAGAGCACAGCAGAGAAGCGAGTGTGTGCATGTGGTATATAGGGTATAGGGGGTTGTAAGACAGATAGCCAGTCACTGACACAGACGGAAGCTTTTGTAGTTTTGCATCTGATATGTTTTCATGTGTATAAAGTAGATGAAAATGAAGCCCTACCGACATATCAGCTACTTCATCTATCCACATGGCTTATCTATCTGGCTGGCTGATGCGTCAATACTTATGTTAAGTAGACCACTGAAGAAATAGAGTTCCTGGCCAGGCTCCTATATCATCTACTGTATGTCTTTCCATGTTGATAAGAGATCATATGAATAAATGAATGGAATAGAGGGAGGAGAGTGAATAGGATAGGGAGGGGATAGAGTGAAAGCTGGAACATTTACAGGCAAGGGAGGTATTTGAGGTGGGAGGGAAAAAAAGAGGCAGACTGGCAGAGAGAAAGTAAACCAAGAGTCAACCTGCAGTCACATCCTGTGGGATAGACAGTAGATGCAAGCTTCCTTCTTGAAAATAGCATTCACCTCACCTTTCAGGTGGTAAATAGTACTAGAAACAAGCGTGAATCCACAATAGCTGCGACCGCACATGTGCATTCATCCACACACACCCTCACGCAAACACGTGACCTCCATGCTCAATTTCAGCCTCAAAATGTGTGGCTGCTAGAGGGTGTGGACACTTTTGTGGACCGACCGACCGACCCCCTTTTGCCAATTGGCATGAACAGTTAATGAGCTCTTCTTTGGCTCATGACCAACCTTTCCACAAAATCTTGTGCAAATCTGTGAATTCATTCGGGAGCTATGCGCCTTTTTGTGATAGGCCACGCCCATTGCCACGGCCCCTCAAAAGTTACTCAGCTCTACCTTCGGTCATGACCAACCTCCATGCCAAATTTCAGCCTCCTGGGGCGAACACTGTGGCCGCTACGGGGTGGGACACTTTTGTGGACCGACCGACCGACCGACAGACAGAGGGAGTTATAGAGCTGCGGTTGCAGCTAAAAATACTGTTCACCTCAGCTTTCAGGTGGTAAATTCTAAAGACAATATCATTCACCTTTGCTTTCAGGTGGTAAATATTACTTTGGAACTTTGCAACTTCCTGACGACATCAACAAGCAAATATCTGCAATCAAGTGTAGAAATTACATATTCATTTCAAATAAAACAAACAAAATGATACAGTAACTACCTGCTGTATTTTTGGTTTGTGGTTGATATTGCAATGTTTGGTTGAAATGTATCGCTTACTAAGTGTTTGTGTGTTAAGTGTGAAAAAGCTGATCAGGATCAACCAAATCTACAGAAAACTTCAATCATGGGGTCTTGACAGCTTCAAATTAGTTCAAACGCATAAACATTTCCAAGTCGTTACTTTTAATCGTTACAGTAAGTCTTTCCCATGGTTATTCCTATGAATAACAGCATCAGAGGTTGAAATGGTATTCTGGCACAACTTCACCCACTAGCAAGGTGCATGGAACGGGCAAATATAATTGGGAAAGGCCATGTTCCAAAACAAGTCAGTTTGACTAGTAAATCTTTGTTTTCAGTACTACAAGTGTTGCTGGAGTTCCCAGTGAACTGATCAGTCAGAACGAAAAAGAAACGGAGAAAGAAAGAAAGCTTGGGCAACTCACCAATGCAGGAGCCGTCAATCTCCTCGTAGCCCACGCTGCAGACACACCTTCCCAGGGGAACCAACCAATCACCATCGGCTCCACAGTACAGTTTGGGCGTGTCCCTTTCTTCGGCATGGTCAACACACGCCCCCCTCACCTCCACCAACGAGGAAGAGTCCACGCGAGGCACTGTGTCTGGGAACGAGGCCAGGTTCCTCAGCGTGAACGGACATTTCTTGTAGTAAACCCTAACTGAAACCAATGCGATGCAGGCGCCAATGTCCTGAAACGCCAGGTAGAAGCCCTTCCTGGTCATGGGCCCCACCTCACGCACCTCCGTGTTGAGCTTGAGGATGCGGTCGCCGAGGTCCATCTGGGTGAAGCTCTCGTCGGCGGCGATGGTGTCGATCTTGGTGTACTGCGAGGTCTTGAACTTGACGCCGTGGGCTTCGTCGGTCTCGTGGTAGAAGAGGTTGAAGGTCTCCTTGCAGGTGCCCGACACCCATGGGATGGAGTTGCAGTCACGTAGGGTGAAGCGAAGCTCCACGTAGATTTTCTGGGCGGCCTGGCGGGAGATCCAGTTGGAGCGAAGCCAGTTGTTCTGGTTGGGCTCCATCACGTGGCAAACCTGGAAGGTATGGATGGGCCGGTTGTGCTCGTCCATCTCCGTGATGGCGTCCCACTGCAGAGGAGAGGAACAGGAGGAAGAGGGGAGGGGGAGAAGGAGGTGGAAGAGGAGATGAGAGAGGACACGAAGATAAAGAAAAAGAGAAGAGAAAGGCAGAAGGAGAGGAGAGCAGAGGAGAGGAGAACAGAGGATAGAAGAGTGGAAGAGAAAAGATAGGAATAAAAAGTGAAACAGAGGAGAAGAGAAGATAAGGGGGGAGGAGAGGAGGATAAGGGGATAGGAGAGAAGTGGGAAGAAATGAGGGGAGAGGAAAAGGAGGATAGAGGAGAAGAGAAGAGAAGATAGGAGGAGAGGAGCAGGGAGAGGAGGGGAGGATGGGAGAGGAAAGGAGAAAAGAGGACAAGAGAGGAGAGCAACAGAGGAGAGGTGGGGAGAGGACAAGAGAAGGAGGAGTTTGTTACAGTATTAAAAATGTCACCTTGACAAATCAATATTTATCGATGTCGTCAGCAATATGTCAATTGATTCAAACAAAAAAATACTTCATTTTTACAAATGTCCAAATATAGCTTGAAGGTAGAGCAATGTTTTTCAATAAACAAGGCAAATTCAAGGTACAACTTCAATCTGTTCAATTCAGTTCAATTCAAATACACTTTATTGGCATGACAGGCAAGAAACCTGTTACCAAAGCAGTATAGTATCAATTAAGGTAATTAAGGCAACACTAATAATTAAACAAAAATCTGTAAATATCAGTGTTATTAGCAACCTCTTTCCCTGACATTCCTCTCTCTCACTTTCTCAGGTAGAATTTTCCTCCAAAGACGTCTGACTCAGACTGCCGAGTCACCAGCTCTGCGACTCCCAGGTCACATGATCAGGGGGTATGGCAGCTTTGCAGGGTCACGGGGTTACCTGTCTCCATGTTGCTGGGACAGAAGTTAATGGGGTTTTCTAGCCTCCTGGTCCTGCATCGCTCTCTGGTTTTATTCGAGTGGGGGGCTACATGGGTGACCCAGAACCACCCGACATCGACCTCCCGGAATCAAATTACCTGCCTGGGAAAAAGTGCTCAAACCACCTCGTTTACGATGCAGCATTGCACCTTCCACAAGCTATAGAGTTTGCCTGTGTGTGTGTGTGTGTGCGTGCGTGCGTGCGTGCGTGCGTGCGTGCGTGCGTGCGTGCGTGTGTGTGTACACTGATATATAGACCGGTTTGCTGATAAATGCCGCCAATTGGCTTTTTATTAAAAGTCAGATATCAGCCAGTCAACTTCCGATATGATGGAGGTTCCTCCTTGACCACAGCTAGTCAAAATGTTTTTATTATTATTAAAGAAATCATTCCAGTGTGGTGTGGGAGGATTTTACTCACCCTGCCTTATGGAGCTGCCAACCCACCTAAAATTATTCATTAGTATGGCTTTCAGAGGAGAGTTCCCCTGATGGTTCAAATGCTGTTTCAGAGGCTTTTCCACTTGGGGGAAACATTAAATACTTGTAACTTTTTTGGACGGCAGCTTCAATCCAAAAATATTGTTACCGGTATAGGGCTTCAAAAACCCATATCGGTCTAACCCTATGGTGTGTAGAGGACTGTGTAGGAGGATGAGCAATGAAACCCTGGAAATATCCCATTCCTGATTTCAGTATGCAATCTCATCTCCAGCTACAGAGCCATGCCCTCAACATCATGTTCACTGAGACAGGCAAGGGACACATTTGGGAAGTTATGTGAAGAAGGCCAAGCATAAAGCTTTTAATTACCAACTAACAGATTCACAAAACCATAGTTCTATATTTAGAAGCGATCTGTCTTCACACACACATACACACACACACACACACACACACACATGAAAGCACTGCCGCTGCACACACATCCCTCTATACTAATTAATGGCTGGAAAACAAGTTCTTTATAGGCAAGCACAGTCCGGAGAGTTGGGGGAGAGAGATGCTGGTTAATTTGCCAATATTATTTTCCTGATAAGCCAACACATTTAATAAGCGGTTTTGCACTTAGCTAAATATTACCTCTTGATGAGAGCAGTAATCAAAGCTTAATGTTTGCTTTCACATACTCATTATCCTTTTTAATAACATGTTCTAATTTAATCACCCAAAGACGACAGGCTTTAATCTGTTTTTCCCTCAAGGTGTCACTGTAATCGTAACATAATTACTATAAAACAAATTGATTTTGATCAGCTATAATATTGCCCAACACGTGTGTGGCTTTGCACGATGAATTCTAATGGGAAATCAACGTAACGTGGTCTGGCAAGCTATGGCTTGTACGCTATATTGTATAATTCTGTAGCAACATATTAAAGCTGGGGTAGGCAACTTTGGAGAAATTTGCAAGAATTTGAAAGTACACAACAAAAAAATCCCTCCCCCTCCCCTCCCTCCTGTAACTCCTCCCTCCAAACGAGGCTCAGGCACGTGCATGTCTGTCAATTAAGAGGGGCAAACTTGATAAATTCCAAACCTTTTAAGCAAAACACGGCTCTGCTAGCTCAGTCTAGTTGTAACTAAGACATTTGCCAGCAAAAATATTTTTTGTCAGCATAGATTAGCAAATTGCAAACACACATTCCTTACACAAGTTTATTCCAGTCCCAGTATTCAGTTTGATTATGGCTGTTTTACGTCATCTCTTCTGTGGATATATTTGTTTTCTCTCTGCAGTTTGCAGGGCGGTCAGGACGGTAAGGACTAGACTGAGCTATGTGTGAGTGATTGACAGGCAGTAGGGACGCCCCCTTGCAGAGAGCTCACCTGATTGGTTGAGGCCTACCGGGAGCGGTGAGATTTTGGAGAGCCTGAAAACAGAGACAGCGGCGATCACAGAGGCCTGATCTTCTCTTAGACCATTTGAATTACTGATAGCTGAAAAGGTGTTATGAAACACAGGTCTGTCCTCCACTTTATAGCAAACAGGGGAAACCCTACCCACCTACATAAATACCTACCTACCTACATGCCTATCTGCATAGCTACCTACCTACCTAAATGCATACCTACCTACAGTACCAACATACTGTATTTACCTACCTACCTCCCTTCCTTCCTTCATTTTTAGGACTATCTATCAATCCAAGCATGAAAAATGGATACAAAACACTTCTCTCTTGTCCTGTTTACATTACATACAGTTCTGCGGTTGCTTAACCTTGTGGGGCCATGCAATGTGCATAAGTGTTTAAACAAGTGTTCAATCCAACCAGCCTGCAGGTCCGCTCAGTCGTGTTTGATCACTTAGTGACCTGCACAGGTGTGTGTAGAAGGAAAGACTTATCGAAACCCTTGGGCTCCATCCCCCCCGAGAATAGGCCCTTCAAAGACTTTCACATTTAGGCCGGCAATCTCTGCAGTTTAGGAGAGCTACTGAGAGCTGACCAAAAGAGGGAGGGAGATAATATAGCACAATACCTTGTCTCAGTAAAATATTTAAAAAGGAAATACTTGGCAAAGTACCGCACTTGGCAATTGAAAAAGGTCATCATAAAAATTCATGGCAAGACTGTTCACACTGCAAACAAAATGAATGATAGAATAAATGGCTTCCAAGCCATAACAGATAAAGAAAAGATGAAAATTGTATGAGGTGAGGACAGCCAGAACATTTATATTGCTGCACATTTTGTATATTTATGTCACAATTCCTGGACCAAGAGTAATAAAGATTAATATTGACCAGTCAAGCAGAATGCTGCTGAAAAAACCTCCTGCAATCTCTGAAAGATATGGTTTTATTGCTTTTGTGTGATTGTTCATTTTGATACATATATATATGTATGTATATATGTAAGGCTATATACAAGTATATCTGTAAATATTGTCTACATGCATAAACTTGCTGTTACTTACACTGGTCATGATAATACAAGATAAAGAGAGAGAGAGAGAGAGCATGGTGCTTGTGTGTGTGTCTCTCCTGATGTTTCCTGACGGGGGTCCTTTGGGTGCTCCCTCCTGCCATCTCTAGCTGACACTAGCGTGGAGACAACTTGGCCTGAACCAGCCCACCATGGGACCCATAGACTCCCTCCAGTATCCCCAGGGCCCCAAACACCCCAGACCGTTATGCAGACTAGGGTTCCACCGATATGGGTTTATGAAGGCTGATACCAATACTGATATTTTTTAGATTAAAGGAGCAGATATTTTGTGCCAATAGTTAGAATTTTTAAATTTGACAATTTTCATGTCACAAAATGATAAAATATTTCCCCAGAATTGTATTCTTGGCAGGGTAGAAAAGCATCTGAAACAGCATTAAAATAGCAGTAAAACTAGAATCAGTTCAGGTTAAGGTCTTCCCATAGACAGCCAGTGTAGTATTGATCAATTCTATAATTAATATCGAATACATTTTTAATGAAAGGCCAATATCGGCAAACCAAAATATCGGTCTAACCCTACTGCCCAAACTCAGTCTCTCAGCAAAAAATCCAGCCAGCAACAGCCAAGTCAGGGGAATTCACATTTTTCTTCAAACGTTTCACTTTTGTCACGAAGGTCCTGTTGATAAGTACTTTTTTTCTTTTGTCATGAAAATGGAACTCAGAAGAAAGTATTTTTATTTCTTTAATAATTTGTTCAGAGCCTTGAGAGTTTTGGGTAAACAGGCTGTGACTGCTGAGAATTGGCTTGAATGTGTTTTCAGTCTCTCTGTCAATTAATTTCAGTTCAGTTCAGTTCGATGCACTTTATTTGCATGAAAGAAATGAACAATATTGCCAAAGTGTCAAGATAAAAGATAAAAAATGTTATGTGTGTGTGTGTGTGTGTGTGTGTGTGTGTGTGTGTGTGTGTGTGTAGAAACAAAGATACAATTTGAATGAATGAATCCAATGAAAAAACAACAACAACAACAACTCTCTTACACATGCACACATAGCTTAGCTGTCTACTGGGCTTGCCGCCAGTTCAAATCCTCAGACCAACTGGGAAAATGTGGTTGGGGAAAGTGAATAAGTAAAACTCTCCCCTCCCTCAACAACTACTGCTGAAGTGCCCTTGAGCAAGGCACCTAACCCCCAGCTGCTCAGTAGCCGACAGTAGAGGACTGT
>OMLI01100762.1:3216-14114 GCA_900302605.1 Rondeletia loricata
GTACATGGTACAGGCTGTGGGGGGTATTTATAATATCTGATTCTTTTCTGCTGTAAATGCGCCTTTTGATGGGGTGTCGACTTCTTCTCTATAGCCCATTTATTAACTGATCATATTTTTCTGATAACCTGCAAGTGTGCCCTTTTGTTGGTGTCAACTGTAGGCTTTAACTTGATGTGCATCTTGTCTTGCTTATATTGACCATAGCTAAATGGTAAATGGTAAATGGACTGCATTTATATAGTGCTTTCCCCAGCTATTAAGCTGTCCAAAGCACTTTACAGAGTTTGTCTCACATTCACCCATTCACACACACATTCATACACCGTTAGCTATTTAGTTAAAGCTCACATCCTAATGCAATGCATTCGATTCATATTATAGTTCTTGGCATGCATAAAGGACATAACTTTCTTTAATTGTTGAGCAGACAAAACAATGCTTGATTTTATTTTAGATATTCACATCAGAAGTTTAATGATGAGTGATGAATGCAACGTTGTTTTCCGTAAAAGCTTCATGCCGACTAACTGTCCGAGTCAAATAGATGGGTAGATACTCGGTAGACAGACAGACAGACAGCTGGGCCGCTCAAGGCAAAAAATGACAGGGCCGAATTTTGTTCCCAGTCCAGTCCTGATAATAGTGTTAATGTTGTCATACCAATGTCTCTATCAATGTCAGTTCTTTGCCAGCATAGTGTGTGTTTGTCTGTTTGTGTGTTGCGTATGCTCATGTGTTTCTGTGTGTGTGTCCAACAGGACGTTTGTTGTGTATGAGGTGCTGAGGGAGGACGAGTTCTCTCCACTTAAGAATGCAGACAGTCAAGACGGTAAGGACACGCCCACCACAGCCAGACATGCCCTCATGTCCCTCCACCACCGCTGGGTCCTCAACGCAGGGGGCCACTTCATTGATGAGAACGGCACGCGTGTGCCTGCCATACCCAGGTGAGCCGTACACAGCCAACACGCAAAAACACAATGTTTTTGCGTGTCATGTCACACACACAAGGCACACACGTCATACACACATCGGCATGAACACGCAAACATCATGTGTGCTGAGTGAGGTGGCTCTTTCTGTTCCCACTGGTTCATCATAGTCATCCCCCTTTCCCAGCACTCTTCACACTTTCTGTGTACATACTGTATGTATTGGCTTTACTTGTTGTTATTGTGGACATTGAATTATTTTAGCCTCACACTCTCACTTCCCCTTCCCTCATGCTTGGTCCTTCCCCTGTGTGTCCCATGTAATGTTTCCAGAGACGGAGCAGCAGGCAGTGTCACAGATGATGGCAACATAAAGTAATTATCCCCCTGTGGTACTGAGTGCATGGTGATGGGGTTTTGGCTTTCTCTCACTCTCGCTCTCTAGTGTCAACAGTATATCATTACTTCCGATCCTCGCGTCCCCTTTCCTTCATTTTCACTGAACAGAGGAATCTGGATGGGTGAATGCCGATCGGCAGGCATTTTTCTGTTTCTTTACAGTCAGTGCCGATGAAGGAAATGCCAGTGAGGATCACAGTTTTGGACTACTGGGAGACACGGTCCTCTTAGAGTCCAGGTCAGATGACATACAGTCATGGCCTGTTTTCCCCTCAGACGGTCGCTACTAATTCACAGAATGTATTGCATGGCGGGTAATGGGCACCAGGCACGCTTTTTTGTGAACAATGACAACTCTGCAATAGGTGATGAACCTGTTGATCATTTTGTGTGTCCAGTGGTGAAGACAAGGCAGACCATTCATCTTTACAGATCCGTTGCTTGCCAGTCTACCTTTGACTCTACTTGTTTAAATTCAACTGAGTATTCACTGCTTGTTTAAGAATGACTTAAATGAGCATGTGGTCCAATAACATTTATGGTACCCATAAATGTTATCCATGCTGTATAGCTCTTAAAAGGTATAATAAGTTGTAGTAACGCTCTGTGTTCTCTTCCTCAATCACTCAACTTTTCCTTTATTCTCAACTATTGACATGACATAGTTGTGTGCTGCGTGGGCTTATGTCTTCAGCAGTATATCCGAAGCAACTATTGTGTGATTAATCTGTTGTCTATAATCAGTATCTAGAAATAAACAAGTTGAGTGATGGCAATATGGTGGAAAATGCTCCCAGTTTGTCAAAGGACTGGGTGGAGCTACAACCACATTACCTCTCATTCATCTGTTTTCTTCTAGAGGAAGTCTGTATGGGTCAGAGGTCTAATCACTGGTCATGTATGGGAATGATGAAGCCCTAATGCTTTGCCTTTGAACTGTAATCACAAGCCACAGTAGAAGAACAGCTGGGTCAAGGATTTACAGCTGCTTCTTTCAGCTGACAATCACTCATCCTGTTGCTTTTCCCCCCCTTCTGTTCCTCCCTGAATTTGTACCTCCCAACACAGTCTGAAGGATGGAACAGACCTGCCAATCAAATGTGAGATCTCCCCACTGGTGTCCTACGGAGGAGAGGTAAGGAGGCGAGGCTTAACTTGTTGAATGGAAACTCCAGATGTTTTTTCTGTTTCTGTTTTCCACCCTTGAACTGATAGAAGCTATCGGGTAGAAATAATCAACTTGGATGCCCAATAACAATGTCCTGATGATGTAATATCCTTTTTTCTTTTAATTTTTTCCCCAGGGTCTGGAAGGGTTGGTGAAGGGGCGAGAGTTTCGCCCCACCCTGATGATTGACGAGAATGGAGTCCATGAGCTGGTGAAGAATGGAGTGTAGAGGGCGAGAGAGCGAGAGAAAGTGAGAGAGACAGCCCAAAGATCAACCTCCCTTTGTCTCTCAAGTTTTGTGGCGAGAAACTGTGATGTCATCGCTGTGCAATAATGTTGCGTCCATGTGTTCTTTAAATAACTGATGAAAGAGGCTCTCATGTCCATGATGAATGAGCGACCGAGCTAAAGTGTATTGTTTACATTTTAGCGCCAAGTTTGCTTGCTTTGTATGTTGACGTCATACTTACTCCTAGTTCATTTGTTTTGAAGAGCACTTGAACACAGCATGAGATGAAGGACGAAATCCCTGTTGTACTGACTGGATGAAGCAGTCTTCAGACGCATCTATTTATTTTGCTTATGAGACTTATTTTTATATGTACTGATAGATGCTGTATAGGTGGCAATGACCACCTACTTATTTTATCGAGTGATTTTTATACATGGACATAATATAGTTACAACATAGAACTGAGATCAAATGATCAGAAAGATGTTTCTTACTAACATGTAATGAAGGTACATGGTACAGGCTGTGGGGGGTATTTATAATATCTGATTCTTTTCTGCTTGTAATCAGTGAAAATAATATACTGTTCAGCTTTAAGAGACACCTTGATTTCTTTTCTATCATCTTTATTAAATAAATGTCCTACTTGGAAGAGCTACTGTATGAGTCATCTGTTTGTGCGTGTGTGTGTGAGTGCGCGCACATGCATGACTGTTTGTTGTGATCGTGTGTGTACACGCACTTGCGCGTCTTTGAGAGTGGGTATTAGTATTTTCAGTGTACAGTATGTGAATGTGTGAGTTTCACTGGCCTGTGCCTGCAGGGTGTGTTTTTTGCATTAGAGCTCCTGGTGACTTGAATCAGAGTTTCCAGCACATGGTTTATGTTTAAGATGGGCCAGAGCATGCTACACTGCTGCAACTATTCAGGAAATATGCTTTGTGGCTCCTCTGTCTTCTTCTGACTCACTTTCCTTTCTTTCTCACTCTCCAGCTCCATAACTGCATTATGATGTGAAAGACTGCAGTATAGTCAATTTAATGCAAAAAGAAAATCTGATAGCTTTGCCAATGTCCTAATCTTTTCACAGATTTTTGTAACTGCAAGTACATGAAGTGTGAAGTTATACTACACACATACTCTACATCTTATATTCTGTATCTGAAATTGAGTGAAAGCAGCTGAACAGAATATTTCTGTGCAGACAATTGTCCTCCATTCAGTTGCAATAAATTCCTTCAAGCAATCATCTGCACAAAACCTGAGTACATCACACTGGGCTGCAGGATAGTATGGTTTCCTCATCAGGCAACACTATACTTTTCCACCTCAAGAGAACAGGAATTTAAAGGGCAATTCAAACCTGTGATCATAATGTCACACGTTGAACCAAACCTTCACAGCTCTAAATAGCCCTTTGATTTCCTCAGTCACATGCTTTAGTCCACATCAGCAGAAACACACTCGGTGTATGATGTCATTAAAAGATGACCTCTCTCTGACTCTTGACTCATACTGTACATGGATCTGGTTTGACTGTTAAGGCTGTTGTGACAAATGATAGTGTTATTGCCATTGAGTTTAATATAATGTTGCTTCTTGTGACCACAGATCTATGATTTTCTATTTATTTCATGTAGTTATTCATATCATTTTAAACTTATAACGCATGTTTGATTTGATACCTTGTAAGAGAAACAAACAATTTGAATCTGACAAGTTTGTCAATATGATAATATGATACAAAAATGACAGCCTACAGGTTCACAGCACAGCAGTACAAACATTACCTTGAATTTTGTTTGCTTCAGCCTCTAGCTGTCAAAAGAAAGGCTCTTTTCAAGAGGGAAAAAGCTTTCTGATTGGGCATTGGATTCTGCCTTAATTGAAACCTTATGTGTGGCATGTGGAATTCTGGGACTTTGGCACGCTCCCAAGAATCCACAGAATGCAAAGGGTTTTTTCTCCCTCTCTCCCTCTTTCTCTCCTCTCCTCTCCCTCTCTTTTTTCCTATTTGCAGGGGTGTCTTACATCAGCCCAGTGAGACCTGGTGAAGGCGACTGACGGAGAGAGAGAGAGGGAGAGAGAGAGAGAGAAGGGCTTGGATTCTAACATCCAGCCGTCTTACAAAGGGACTCTCACTGGAATACTCTATAGCCATATCTGAACAAATGGTCTGAAAGGAGAAACATCTTAGAAGTAAGTTGCCCTTTTCTTAGTGTGTCCACTATAACACTTTGTCCTTTCCTGTCCGTTTTATTTCACTGTTTGGACTGTAAAGTTTGGACTTCTAACTCTGATCAGAGGGATGCTTGTGCTTTCTTGAAACTTTTGTCAATACCTTAAGGTTTTCTCAAGATTCTCAAGATTTTCGTTGTGTTAGCGCTTGTTACACATTTGAACTCCATGTACCTTTTCTGTGAAGTAGCTGCTGTTTGCATGGCAGGCTAGAATAGAGGACAGCAGAGTGCAATGCCCTGCCAGCTCTACTCGGCTCTACTGCAAATCCAGCTGTTTCACACAGAAGCCATTACATAGTGTTTTACTTTGCTGTGGTTGGCTTAAAATGTGATTAATGCTCATTCCTCTCTTTAAACAGCTTTTCACTTTAAATAATGGTTAGGGTTTAAGAAAAAAAAAAAAAGGATGAAATCTTCTCTTTCTTAATGTCCATAAAACTCCAGAGCAAGTAGAATCAAAATGTAATCTCTTCAACTTCTGAACACGTAAGCAATTTATTTTTATTCTATACATACATAAAATTCTAAATCTTCCCAAATAAGTTCAAAGAATAGACTTCTCTGAGCTATAATGAGGCATTTGTATAACTGTTTTACTTCCTATTGTGCAGAATGATACTGAGCATTATTTTTACTCTCTACAAAAGAAGCATAACTAATGTAGAAACTGTGTGACTCATTTTTGACTCTCTTGCTTCAAGTTCAGACTCGAATTTAGCTTGCTTTGTTGTGGCAACATAGTTAGTAGCATGGTTTGGAAAAGTTAAGCAACTGTGGAAAAGCAATTGCTGATTGCTCATTCATGGCTGCTTGGATTCTCTTAAAGTTTAATGTTATCAACTGAGCATATCAAATCAAATTGTGAATGTTCATGTGCAACAGCTTTAAAGTCCCTAGATTTCAGTCCCTAGAGTACATGTCCTCTTGTGTCATGGAGTACTATACTATGTATGTGCTTCAGTGTTATGTAGGTGTTATGTAGGTGGTATGTAGGTGGTATGTAGGTG
This sequence comes from Rondeletia loricata, assembly GCA_900302605.1. Lineage (NCBI taxonomy): Eukaryota > Metazoa > Chordata > Actinopteri > Beryciformes > Rondeletiidae > Rondeletia > Rondeletia loricata. The sequence goes on from OMLI01100762.1 coordinate 9,198, forward strand.
GTATGTAGGTGGTATGCAGGTGTCCTCCTGTGGTATGTGGGTGATAGATATCCACACAGAGGCCTCTTTCAGCCTTGTTGGAGTGGTGACACTTTGATAATGTGGTCACTCAGTAGACAACTCTACACAAAGCAGCTATCTGAAGAGTTATTTCAGAGTATGTGTGGACTCACTGCACTCACATTTGCACCAGCACTCAACGACCTGAACAATCTAAACAGCAGATTCATGAAAAATGGCATTGAGTCAATGGAATAGTTGTTATGAAGAGGTCAAGGTGGTGAGGCTGTTATGTGACCCTAATGTCGTTCCGGGAAGTGTGTGTGTGTGTGTGTGTGTGTGTGTGTGTGTGTGTGTGTGTGTGTGTGTGTGTGCGTGCGTGCGTGAGTGTGCAATATGCAGGCAAAATAACAGTGTTATGTCTATGTATGTGCATTTATGTGTTTATTTATGTATGTGTACACATGGATGCCCTATGTTTTCATTTGTCTTAAGTTTGTAACCTTACTCCCAATAATAGCTGATCCTGACGTCCATGACATCTTAACATGTGCTTTAAGTTATCAGAGGAATGTACAGCAGGTATTTCAGCTAAGGCCTGATGAACTTAAAGGTGACTGTTTCAGAAAGGTTCACCACCAGTGACGTGGTGAGATTGAGAAAGACACTGGCTCCTGATGGCCAGACCAGCTGGAACTACAGATTAGTCAGTCTTTTGTCACTGACATTTAAAGGAAAAACCACCCTAAAACACTTTAACACTGTTAAAAACAGCTATTAGTGATGTACCTTGCATTTCTGTGCCCATTTTGTTGTTTGGTGGTGTATTTTTTTAATTCCTGTGGATAACTGGCCGAACTTAGACAATGTGACGTCACGCTGAGATATTCCCAGTGCAGCTAAAATGGAGTTTAATGACAGAAAAATGTTCAGCTATCTAAAACATCAACCATAAATGTGTCAGTCCCTCAGAATCAAAGAGCAATGGCTTCTTTCTAGACTCACCATTTTGCACCAACGTTCAACATAGAGAGAGGCAGAGATACCAATTTCTCCACCAACAGTAGCCTCAATAGACCAGAATGCAATGCAGCCACAAGACATGTTGAGTTTTGAGTAAAGGGTGCGACTCTTGCTTTTTCTCAACTGGAGAAACTCACTCTCTTGCTCAATGCTACCACTATTGCTCTCCTCACCTAAACTTACTAAATACAAAAAGTTCAGGCACGTTCTCTGGGAGTTGTTGAAAGGCATTCTGGGAAACACAGGAAATCACTAATGGAAGTAGAAGTAGATGAGGCAGGTTGAGGGAAAGTGGGTACAACAAAAAAGTAAATTACAACACTTCATCACAAAATAACTCCTGGCACGCATTGACCACCACAGACTGATAATATACTGTATGGTAGTGTGAGAGTATCCGAGGGTGGATTTTTCCTTTAACGTGATTCCAGTGTTGTGCTATTGGAGCTAAGATGCTAAGATGGATGGGTGGATTGCAAACTAGCTTTATCAATGTTAATAAGCTGTTTGTCAAAGCTCTGGAGTAATTATTGCTTATGAGAGGGAAATATATGAAATGCCGTGGGTGGATTTCTGAGAGAGGACAGTCCAGCCACATTTAGTATTTTTTATTTGTTCAGATAGTTGGAAAGCAGAGAGGGAGACACAGCAGAGAAAGTTATGGGGGGATTCGATCCCAGGCCATCAGAGGGAGAGAGAGAGAAAGAGAGAGAGAGAGGCAGAGAGAGAGAGACAGAGAGGCAGAGAGAGAGAGAGAGACAGAGACACAGAGAGAGAGAGAGAGAGAGACAGAGAGAGAGAGAGAGAGAGAGAGAGAGAGAGAGAGAGAGAGAGAGAGTTTTGTCTGTGGCGGTGGGTAGTGGATCCCAGACTGAACCACATTAGGAGTGTGTTGTCACTGCATCTTTCAGACATGTCATTTCAATTAGCATCCCTGCCCTCCAGGGTTCGGAGCCTGACTGACATCCTCATGTACAGACCCTCATCTCACACCACAGCAAAGGCTGTAATTTCAACCCCACATTCAAAACACTGTACTGGAGGCACCCAATGCTTAGTTAGGTTAGCTGTAACTCCATGTTGGCATTGTTTGATTGGAAGTGTTTTCAAATCAATGCTTCTGGCAAGAGAAAACCAGATGCACGCTCTGCAGCTGAGGTGCATGCTGTAATTTGGTATAAATAGCATCATTTCAGAGAACATCATCCCTAAAGTACTGTGCAGTTGACTTTGTATCCCACACATGCTTGAACTTCGACCCTGCCCTAACCAGCACCCCACCCTGCACCTACCCTTTGAGGGAGATTAGGTTACATGTAGCCTAAACGAGAGTTCACATTTGTCCCACTTTATATTCTAAATTTGAATTGGGTGTCTAATTTGTGTTTCTCTGACTTGAAGTCCATTTCCAAGGCCAGGGGTGAGTAAGCTCTAGTGACAGTAAATATGACAGAAAGTTTAATTTGTCTGACATTTCCCAATATAGAATCATATATGGCAGTAAACGAATGGTGATGCTTTGATCTAGACTAGAGAGAAGGCTGCTCAAACAGACAGATGGTCAGCAGTCTTACTCTGAACAGAGACACAAAGGATTGGAGAGGGGCAAACGCACGCACTCACGCACGCACGCACACACACAGTAGTCAGTGCTTACATTTTTCCTCAATTATCACCTATCTTTCATTATGATCATCACAAGGGAACTTTCATCCTTGCTCTGTCACACCTTTCATCTTTCTATCCTATTTACATGTGGCACTCTCTTTTTGCTTGTCTGTTTTTCTGATGTTCGTTATCTCTCTCTTCCTCGCTCTGCCTCTCACTCCCCGTCTTTCCTAATTGTAGAGTGTCAGAGAAGATCTGAGGTAATATTTCAACATGAAAAGAACCTCAAAATGCTCCGCAGCCTACCACTATGTTCTAATGATAGCCTGGGCCGTGAAAACAGAGTTGTCATTGCTGACGTATTATCCCACACCAGCGCTATTGTCTTGTTATAGCACTATTACTATCTGTTCTTTTGTTTCAACCCATCTGCATCTGAATGTCCATGGAGAGAGTGACATTCTCTGTTATTTAGGTTAGTGACGCATATCTGTGGAGCTCAGGATCTTTCACTTGGACAGCTCAACTTCAAATGCTTAACTCCTTATTTCCTGCTCCTCATCTGAAGCAATATAGAATATGTTATTGTCTATCACAAAGGTAATGGGGAAAGGCTTATTTCTCTCTTTAAAATTTGAAAATGGTGAAAGTAAATTGATTACGGTGTGATAATTCAGTGCTGGTATCTGTACAGACATTGATATGATTTGTTTTGTTTTTTTAGAATTGAAATGTACTTTTTCAATTGAAACTTAAGAAAGCGAGCTTGGTCTTAGTCTCTGAGAGGCGCATGCTCTTTATTTAAGCAGCGTACTGGGGATGGACTTCTGCTTTAATCGGGGGAAATGGGAAAAAAGAACGTCTTGGCCTGGGCTGCTGTTTTTCCAGCGAGTAAAGTTGTGGTGCTTGATTTAACTCTGACAGTGTCGCTGTAAACTTTAGGCCCTGGATATTCAAACAAAATGGATTTCCAGTCAAAGATTGTAGGTTGCTCTCCTTACATAACAAAGACAGCATTGAGTTTGGTTTCATTTCATTGCACGGTATTCACATTCAACAGTTACAAGTCTCTCATTGAATTTTTACAGGTGTATAAGATATGGTGCTGAATAACAGGCCTGAATCTGTCTGTGAGCATCTACAGGTGAAGTCAGCAGGTCCACAGCCTCTCCTGCAGTCTCTCACTTCCTTTCTCCCTCATGGCCAGTTAAGATCAGCTGGTAGTCTTTACGAGGGCTGCATATTGGCTTGCACAGTTAATGTCTTCAGGTAACTATAGGTCCCTTATGGCACCACCAGTGGAGGTGCTACAGCAGATGTGCTCCAGCTTGAGATTGTCTAAGTAAACAAAAGCAGTTCCAGTGTCAAACACACCTCCCAAAACTGAATTTCTGCTTTATTACATAGTATATGGGTGGTAGAGTGGCCTAGTCATTAAAGAGACCGTCCTTTAACCGGAGGCCCCAGGTTCAAGCCCCCATGTTGGCAAACATCTGCCCTGCTGAAGTGTCCTTGAGCAAGACAGATCCCGACCAGCTCTGGGTGTGCCGCTCTGTAGCTGATCCTTCACTCTGTCCACCCTGGAAGGGGACAAGCCAGTTATTATACAGTGGAAAATGACACAAAAGAGGATAGAGAGAGAGGGGAGGGCAACGTGTTACAAATTTCACCAGCTGGATTTGAACCGATGAATTGCAAGCACATGGTATGCAACCCAGCCTGTGGAGCCAACAGAACATCCATGGGCCTCCGCTTTTGAGATGGTTTCATATTACTGTAAAACTATTGTTTATGTAGCAGAGTCTTGTTTTTAGAGCAACACTCAAAATCTGCGTGGTATATCACTGCGTGTGCATACGTGGTGTAAGATATCCTACAAGTAACTGTGTTGAATGAAACACTTCTCCCCAGGTGTCACACCTTACCCAGACAATAGAGCATTGTTGTCTGTGGTGTTTTCTCTTCCAGTCAAGACAATGTTATTATATGTGCGCGCGCACACATGCACATGAAAGTAATGGAAGCCTGCATGGAAGCATGCATGTTAGTGTGTCACGTTCTCAGAATTGACTGCCATCTGTTTACATGACTCCACCTGGCTCTGATTTGGAAATTTGATTCAGATTTCATGCATTCCCATCAAAATAAAATATCTGTTATGCTATGCTACAGCCTTAAGGGAGAAACAAGAGGATATAATAGAAAGCACATGTGGCTGGTTATGGTGCATAGCACATAGGCACACTGTATTGCGATCAGGCCCAGCACCAGCAGCATGCACTCTCA
>OMLI01100764.1:7978-22829 GCA_900302605.1 Rondeletia loricata
CTCTCTTCTGTTTCTAAGGAAACTTCAGTATTTGATTCATCACTTTGATCCACACACTGTGGTGTGTTCAAACCTTGGCTTTCTACTGGACAACTAGATACATCATCAACATGTTCAGCTTGGATTACTGTCTCTGAAAAGCTCTTTTCAGTGACAAATGTGACAAATTCTTTGCCCTTACTTTTGCCTTTCTTGCTGTTCTTTTTCAAATCTTTCCTCGATAGTGCCGGCTCTATGTTGCTGCCCACTTGGTCCTCAGGATTTTGAGTAACCAATTTTTCACCCTGCAACTCTTGCTTAATGGCATCTTCTTCCTCTACCGGTAAAGACAATTCCCGCTTTACTTCCTCAACACTGTTGCCTTCTACAATACCCAGCTCTCCCACATTCCTAACTTCTCCTTCCTCTAAAATGTGCCTAGGTTCATCTGCTACACCTATTTCCTTCTCCACTGTGTTTTGCTGTTCCTCACGCTCACCTTCCCCCTTTTCAGATGTGGCTTCCTCTTTATCCATTGAGTGTTGGTCATCCTGAGACTCACTACCCAACTCCTCATCTTGTGTGTCTACCTTGCTACCCTCGTCAACTGTACACTTCTCTTCATTGCTCTCAACCGGCTCCTCTTGTGTTTTCAGCTGTGGCTCTGTGTCTTCATTTGACTCTAAATCACATTGGGACGGCACTGAATTACCATTGTTGTCTTCCTCTGACCTGATTTCCACTCCCTTCTCAAGTTCTTCCTGTGGTGTTTTTAAAGCATTTATGGCTATGGCTGCCTCCGTATCTACATCATCAAAGTCAAACGACTGCCCTTCCTCGTCTTCATCGTCCTCTTCATCGCTGTCCTGCTGGGCGGGTTGAGATGAATTGTTATCCTCTGGCTTGTCTTTGTTGGATTCCTGCTGTTGCTTTTCCATCGGACAAGGAGATGTCTCACTTTCCTGGTCGTCTTGACTATTTTGATGTTCAGGATCTTCTGCAATGGCCGCTCCTCCATCGCTGTGGTCCTGCTCGATAAAGGAACCAATCTCAGCAACTTCTTTTGCAGAGTCTGCTGTCTGCAATATCCCGATGGTATCACTCTCTTCTGTTTCTAAGGAAACTTCAGTATTTGATTCATCATTTTGATCCACACACTGTGGTGTGTTCAAACCTTGGCTTTCTACTGGACAACTAGATACATCAACATGTTCAGCTTGGATTACTGTCCCTGAAAAGCTCTTTTCAGTGACAAATGCATCATAGTGGTTTACTGATGATGCATTGTCACAATTTTCTGCATCTGTTGGGAATGACACTGAGGAGTTGTCAGGTTGAAGTGAATCTTCAGGTTCCCTCAATCCTCCATTCAGCTCCTCCTTTCCTGTCCCTTCCAGTCTTAGCTCTGAATGATCATCATCATGATCGGCAGCAGTGACATTGGAAGAAAATGATTTTTGTTCCATCTCTACTCCTGGCTCCTCCTCATCTTTGACTGTCTCGGTTACCTCCAAAGGGCCCCCAACAGAAACCTCGATGGCATCGTCATTTCCTTTAGACTCCACTGGCACTTCCGAGCCAGATGAGCTCTCAAGACAGTCAGTGAAGCTATCAGTGTTTGATGGGGCCATCAACTTGTTATCCTTACTCTCAGAGTTGGTTGTGGATCCAGATTTGTCAGTGTCAGCATTGCTTGGATCTTGCGATTCAGCCTCAACGTTTGCCTTACTGTTTGCAGTTTCAAAGCCGTTTTCAGGGTTATTTGTTGTGCATTCTAATTTGACCTCATTAACATCATCCTTTGCGCTATCAATAATTTCTGATTCAATCTGAACAACACCAGTCTTAGTTGAGACGTCTATTCCATCTTTAGAGTTATCTACATTTGAAGTACATTCTCCATCATGGTCATCAGTGCTCTCAGTACTTTTGGAGTTGTCAGTAAGATTGCTCGTACTGAGGTTGGACTCTGTATTGGGACTCTTTACAGATTCTACTGCTTCTACTGCCTCAGTTTCCAAAATATGTTGCTTGTCCTGCTCATCCTTAATTTGATCCATCCTTGATTCTGTCATGGTTTCAATGGGAGAATCTGCAACCTCAGGTTCTGTTGCAGGCCTATTATCTCTTATAGCCAACTCAAAATCTTTCTCTGTTTTGCTATTTTCCTTCTCAGTTATACTTTTTTCCTTTGCGTCATTGTTCTGCTTTTCATCCTCCCGAGTCCCTCCCTTCTTCTTCTTGCCCCTCCTCCTCTTTTTCTTCTTTTTGCCTGTAGCAGTAGCACCCCGAGGCTCAGATTTGTTGGAGATTTCCTCTAACTCCTCGTTCTCTGCCTCCTCTGCATTCTCAGGCTCATGTTGAGGTTCAGTATTTGATGTGGCTGGGGTTGAATCATCAGGTAAGCTTACTTTAATAAATTTCTCTCTTCCTGTGGACATGAGTCTGTATCGCTCCTAGTTGATTTACTTCCCTCAACTTCCTCCGGTCTGTTTACTTGCTCCTCAGAGAGATTGTTGCATGTCTCTCTAACGTCATCACTACACTCGATGAGTATGGGTTCTGAATCCCCAATACTAACTGTTTCGGCTCCTATCTGTCCTTTACTTGTCTCCCACTCAACCTTTTCTGCCCCTATAACTTTTTCCTCAGGACTTGTTACAATCTCTTGAAACTCAGCATTGCAAATCATTATATTTTCGGCATCTGTGATCGGAAAGTGATTATTATTGACAATATCAAAGTCCTCGCTGAGGCCACTTTCTCCAACACTGTCCTCCACTGTGGGCAAGCGTGCCTGTTGTTCTTCCCTAGATGTTTCCAGTGTGGAAGCACTAGCAAGATTACAGGGTGTAGCAGAGCTCAAGTGGCTCTCTTTAGCTTCCTCGAGCCTTTCTTGATGCTGATCTGGATCCACCTCTTCCTCGCCGCTACTTCTCAACTGAGTCTCCTGTGCGCTGCCTGAGAGATCATGAAGAGCAGACGTGATAAAAGGCCGGAACATGATGGCTTGATACATGATTTTCAAAATTGTAATCTTTTTAACCTTGACCAAAAAGCGCAACGGCAGAAGTCAAGATAAGGCAGAACACTCTAGACTGATTCAGCAGCAAGAAAGAGAAGCAAAAAGACGAGGATGACCAAGAAAAGCTCACCAAAAAACAAGAGGAAGAAAAGGAGGAGGAAGAGAAGAACACCGAAATGAAATCCTTGATCCCAGATGCATCAACAAGATAGAGAGGCCGATCCTTTGACAAAATCTAAAACTCGTACTCTTGAAATCAGTGTGATTTAGGGTAGTGATGGTCAATAAGCATACAGTTAAAGCACAACAATGCTGACGGCAGTTTTAGAGGAAAATATGTATATGGAATTGTTCAATTAAAATCTCGTCACTAGTCTATACAGCTACTACTATGTGAATTTACTACACCAAAGAAAAGAAAAAAAACAACAGTCAAAATATATATTATTTAAACTTTTTTTTAAAGCCAACTTATGCTACAAAAAAATCTCTTTCCATACACCAAAAACTGCAAACCTGCCATTCAACCCTGTCAGTGTAACACTAGATAGCTGTCAGCATTCTCACACCAAGAAAGCCTTAATAAAAACACAATGTGTGCTTGGATTCAGAACTGAAATGTAGGAGATGAGTTGAAATAATCAAAATGGTGCAAGAGAAAATAATGAAAGCCAAAAAGTTAGTAATGAAGACACAGTTTTGAAGCCAAGACAAGGCTTTGTCAGTGAAATGTAAGATTGTCAAAGAGCGCAAGATGGGCAAAGTGAAGGCTTAAGGTCAGTGCAAATCAGAGCTAGGTCTAAACGCTCTAGCAACACAACACTACTGAACAGTATTAGAACCGAAGAGTTCATTCCAAAAGGAGATATCCAGCATTTGAAAAATCTGACACTACTCACTTTATTTACTACTCAACATTATTGAAGTTATTTGCTATTTTGAGCTCTTTATTGACTAAATAGCGACATTTTAGAGGATGGAATCATCCGTATTTCCAGAATTTGTTTTCAGAATGGATATATAGCATTTTGGAATGAAAGCCTTCAGTTAGTTTTGTGCTAAGCAATGCATGAAGAAGGCATGCGTTGATCTTTTTCCCCACAATGTTTATTTTACCGAGCATGTTGTTCCCTTCCGTCGGGGGAGTCTGTGAATCCTGAGCCAGTCGGGAGTCGGGGTCTCCACTGGATGACCCCTCGGTTTCTTCCTCAACCACTTCCCCGTTGATGTTCAGATCGGGTCCCAACACTATTCCATGTTTCTAGAGAGAATAAGAGGGCAGACATTAGCTCTATAGGTCACACACCTTGAAATTGAGTTGCAAAATTAAAGCTGGACTATTTGGTTTTGGTAATAAAAGATGACTCGTATTATAATAATTTGCAAACACTTAAAAACGTCTGTGGAATCTCATCACAAATCCAAAAAATAACCATTTGAAACAAAGTGAAGCAAAAGTAAACCTGGAACATCTTTGTATTGTAAGCATGGTGGAGGGTCGGACCAAACAATTACTGACCGATTACTTTCTAGCTTCAAACAATGTTCCAGGATCCAGTTTTCCTCTTGGAAAACTTTATTCAGCACTACAGCTATATCATAAACCTTTTTGACATTTTAGAGGTTCAAATGTACTTCCTAAAACTACACACAGCAGCTTGAATTTACAGTCCTAAAATGAACCCAATAGCAAGTACAAGATCATAACTGAAAGAAAGAAATAATCATTTCACACCGACTCAGTACCTTCAGAATATCTTTCAGCTTGACCACCTCGTCTCTGAGCTCATCTCGCTCAGTTCGGACTGCATCTGTATATTCTTTCTGTCGCTCTAAGGCCTGAGCAAAACCCCCCCAAGTGGCAGAGATGAAGTGCAGAAGAGGAAGATAATTAAAAGCGTACAAGAAGTGATAAGAAAGTAAAAGAAGGCATACAGTTTCAAGCAAAGGAGATATCGTTTGCCAGGTCATCGTAATTCTGCAAAAGTAAATGGCAAACTAATAAATCACAAAACTGTTGGGTCAGGGTTCACAGGTCATACCCTGATTTTTTTATCCTTCCATTCCACCGTCTCCTGCAGGTCAGATATTTCCCTAACAAAACCGTCCTGCTTCATACGCAGCTGACGGGTCTCCTAAACAGCAGGAAAAGGCAAAAAGAAGTTGGAAAAGAAGAGTGAGAAAGCAGAGAAGAAGAAAATGGAAGAGACAGGAAAGCTGTGAAATTAAGTGAAAGGTAGATGGTTGTTGATTTATACTTTTATTTCTCCAGGGGAGGATACACCCGGGAACAAATGGGACTCCTGTACTCACATTTAGCAGCTCTTCGCTTTGTTTTAGCATCTCTTTCATTTCACTGAACTGGAACTGAAGCGTGCTGTGGGCATGTTTCTCTCGCTCGAAGTCCTGTGAGGAACAAGAGAAGGCTTGACAACGAAGAACTACGCTTCTTTTGGAGAATAAATGAAGAGTTCATTTCCAAAACACTGATCGTTTTGTCAACCAAGGACATAAGTTACCTCACTTTAAAAAGTTTGCTTTAATTTTGTGCCGTCAATCAAATACACACACAGACACACACCGAACAGTGTGGGAAATCTTTTTAATGTCACTGATTAGACGTATCTTAGTGTTTAGAGGCTTGATTGATCCAGTTATTTAACAACCAATTCACGCCACTTGAGCTTGCAGTGGAATAAGTTTAGTGCAACAAAAGATCAAAGTCCTCCTGATTTTCTATCCAACCCCTTTATTTATTTACCTTTCATTTGAGGTAAAACTATCCAGTGTCATATGGCTTGATCCATATCCTCTGTTTCAAAGACAATCACTCTGCCTGCTGTACCTTGACTTTCTCCTCGTATTGGCGGCGCGACTCGGACAGCAGCTCCTCCAGCTCCATGAGCGAGTCCTTCAGCGTGTCCACCTGGTACATCAGGTTGTTCTTCTCGTTGTCCAGCTGGGCGTTGGACACCATGGCCTTGCGGTACTTCTCCTCCACCTCCACTAACGCGTCCTTATAAGGAGTCATGAAAAAGCGCGTACACGTATGAGCACGGGTGCTGCCTTGGACATAACATACTCAATACAATGGAGCTTGGCACATAGGACAATACAATCCATTCTGACAATCACAGGGAAGTATTTTGGAAGTCAAATTAGTATACGTTTCCGTATCTGACCAACTGTGAACCCTGGTAAGGAGCCTAAAATGAATGCTAATTATAGGCAAAATACAGTTTGACCCCAGCCTGAAGGTATAATGAAAATTTCACACACACACATCACATGGAAGAATGACAGTAACATGCGGATTAGAGAAGTGAGCTTGTAACGTTGCCGGTTAGATTGACAGTTGTCAGGTTTGCACACCAGTTGGGGAAATCTGCACAGGGGAAGTGAATGAGCAACAATCTGCATTTCTTCAACAGCACAAACACTGGTGCGCCCTTGAGCAAGGCACTTGACCCCGACACTGTTCAGAGGCCAATAGTGGAAGACTGCAGATGTGCTAGGTAGCTCCCAAGTGTCAATGTGTGTAACTGTATGAGTGTGTTGCTGAAAAATAAATACAGGCAACATTATTTATAATTAAAGACTGCTTAAAACAAATGTTTACAGGTCATCTGAGTTTAGTAAGAAACTGCAGGACTGCTTCAGTATGGAAGTGATGAATTAAGCTATTCATCGATTCAAGGAAAGCATGCAGATTTATTTATCTCTTGGTTCATTGATTTGTGGCGGGAGAGGTATCTCGTTTGACTTTTTTACCAATACACATGATCACCATGTAACTATCCCTTGTGCTATTGGGTGAACTGACTTAATGATTTGGCTAACAATGTGCATATGTTGAGCTATTGTCAGTTAAAAGTAGAGAAGCCCCAAACAACCAGTGCAAGTTAGGGACAGCAAACCCATTGGTTAATAAGTCTGGAGTCTCAGACTTGTACCTTGACTTCTTTGAGGTTCTGCATGTACTTGGTTTCCACATCTTGAATCTGATCCTTCAGTTCATGAATCTCCTGGGGTAAAGAGTGCGGGTGGGGTGAGCGGAGAGGCGTGGCGTGACAGCATCGAAAAAAGGTGAAGCAGAGAGTTTGGTGACAGAGCAATGAGAACAGTAACAGAGACGTTTTCGCAGAGAGGGTGGAGATGACATGGAAGCACAGAACTTGACTGGAGGAAATGAGAATTCCCAGTCAGGTCAACAGGTTATTTGGCTGCTACACCTGAGAGGGTTTCCACAGAAGGCTTGATAATGTTGGAAATTAAAGGAAAAATCCACCCCCTTATACATCATCAATCTGTGATGTCCAAAGCATTCCATGAGTTATTATTGTGCTGTAATTTACTTTTTTTGTTGTACCCACTTTCCCTCAACCTGCCTCATCTACTTCTACATCAGTTAGTGATTTCCTACATTTCCCACAATGACTTGCGACAACCTCCAGAGAACATAAAACCTCCTTGGCCTGGACTTGTTGCATTCAGCTGTGGGTTATACGCGTAGGTGGAGAGAGTGATAGCGTAGTGAGAGCAAGAGAGCGAGAGCTTTTCCAGGCAAGAAAAAGCGAGAGTCACGCCCCTTACTTAAAAAGCAACATGTCTTGTGGCTGCATTGCATCATGGTCTATTGAGGCTACCGTCAGTGGAGAAATTGGTGTCTCTGCCTCTTCTACGATGGATTTCTCTCTGTATGATTGTTGAACGTTGGTGCAAAATTGTGAGTCTAGAAAGAAGCCTTTGCTCTTTGATTATGAGGGACTGACACCAAAACCTGACGTTTACCTTTGATGTTTTAGATAGCTGAAAATGTTCAAAATAGTCCTACAAATGTAAGGTACATTGCCAATAACTGTCTTTTTAACAGTGTTTACCTATTAGGGTGGATTTTCCCTTTAAGGCATGCATTAGATATGCGAGACTCATATCAAAAGCATCATCTGACTAAATCCGACTTGGTGTACCAAAGGATAAAACCATGATCCTTCAGGAAGTGTCCATTCAAATTGTAATGCATGGAACCATAGGAAGCTCCGTCTTTGTAGATTTACCTTGATTTCTCGTATGGAGGTCTCGGTATCTACGGTTACAGCCGTCTCGCCACTTCCTCTCCGGGAGAAGTCCCACCTAAGGAGGTGAGGGTCGCTCCTGTTAAGGCAGAAGCTGCTCGAGATCCCTGAGGGACAGAATAATGACGACAGAAATTATCATAGCTATATTTGTATAGAGCTACAAAATGCTGTAAAATAACAAAATAAGCATAGTAACAGACAATCAGCTATAATACAGTCAACACACAGCAGAGCGGAACTATGGAACATAACACTAAACACCAACACTAAAATATAGAAAATGGTATCTAAAGATCAAAGTACAAAACAACCACGCCATTAAAGACCCCATGAAGTAAAAAAAAAAAAATACATATATTAGAGCCACGCGTCATGAACTGAACTCTGATTTCCACTTCATGCTGCCTTGAATGACAACTTACATTACATTTGCTGATGTGATCCACTCACCTTCTCAAGATAATCTCTGTCCTCCACCTGTTGAGACAAAGGAGAATACTGTCAGAAGAACAAACCAAACCTAAACACTAAAGGCTGATGTACAGGCCACGAGACACACCGAGGAAGGAGGGAGACAGTCGGTCCCAAAATCCGTCTCTACAGGCAGCTCATCATCCACAAGAATATTTACCACGAAGCCTCCGTCCAACAAAAAAACACTCCTGACCAACAGATGGAGCAATGGCTCCGCGCTTGAAATCTGCCTTATAATATTAAACCAGGAAAAGAAACAAGCTGATTTCAATAGGCAACACCATGCAAATGATTAGTACACAACTGGCATCAATACTCCTTCAAAATGATGACAGATGAACCATTAGAGTCTAACATTAGTCCCACACTGTAGTCCGTTCAACAGCATGTTTTGTCATTAAAAAAAACATCAAACAGCAGTTCAGTCAGCTTTTGCTCAGCACCTCACACAGAAAACTCTGTCACAAGATGAGTTCATGGCAGTCTCCATGCTCAGTCAACACACAGATCAGTCTCTAGACACCAGTTTCCACTCTCCAGACTCTACGTGGGGCACAATCATCCCTCCTCTTTGCGTTAAGTGCCAAAGGGAAGGAAAGATGGCAAAAAAACCAACAACAACAACCAGGAATTCAGCTCAGATCAGGATGGCCGTGGCCTCCTGCGGGTGCAAAACGACTCACATCAGAAAAGTCTGGGATAGTAACGTCGTCCAGGTCCCTGGGGAGGCCACTGCTGTTGCTCCTCAGAAAGCTTTCAACAGAGCTGCAGCTGTCCTACAACAGCCACCAGGGGGCGGAACAGAACAACAAACACCAATGTCACCGATTGTATTTTCAAAAATACCAGCCAGTTAGGCATCAAGCCTCAAAAAAGGACATTAAGAAGCTCAGATAGTAGAAGGTTCTTTTAATTTGACATGGTGCAAAAAAAGTACAAATGTGTGCTCTGATAGGCTGAAATATTTTGCACCATGTCAAATTGAAAGAACGTTTTATTTTACTACCTCAGCTTCTTAATTTTCCTTTCTTCTTTTTCTTGACGCCTGACTGGCTGGTGTGCCTTCTGATGGTGTATGTGAAATGCTTTTGAGCCAACACACCCAACATAATCACTAGTGCCGTCAACACAGGCACAGAATCAAATGTTTCTTATTAACCACTTGTCTTTTCTCATGCAGAGAGAGAGACCGCATGAGCAACCAAAATATGAATGAATGCATCCTGTAGGCGAAATTTCAATATATTGTCCATGAATAACAATGTACTGTATGTGATTAGATAGCATGGTTGAGAATTGTGAAACGTATTCCTGTGAAAGATCATAATATTTATGTAACATTTTCTACACTTATCATTGACATCACTGTTACATTTGAAGTACTCAAAATGTATTTCTCTATTGTGTGTGACTGAAAAATTTGCAACTAAATGCCAAAGACACAGGGCAATATCTGAGATATATTTTGGCCTGATTTGACAACATCCCATAATGCTTTTCCAATCGAGACCGAGAAGCCTAGACTAAAGCCTGTCAGATGATGCAGCTTGTGACAGATGGCCCCAGTCAGCCACCGTAGTCTAAAGTTCAGTGAACTGGCTTGATGACCATGAGGACAGTGGACTTACATTTTATAGTTACATTTCAGGCATTTATATGATGCTCTTATCCAGAGCGACTTACACGTGAGTTCAGCAGTGGAATGAGCTTCAATTCACAGTTCACCAACATTAAAACAAAGTGCCATACTCTAACCACTGCACTACACAAGACCACCGAGAAATACCTGCCCATCGTCTGCAGATGGTACAAATCAACTTTTAACATTCCCAACCTACTTAGGAAAGCAAATGACACATAATTGAAACAGCATAACTCCCAGAATTAAACATGGCCTAATTATGCATTGACTTCCTCACATGGAAAACACAGAATCATAGGAATCATAAACCAATATCTTAGTGTAATGACATAATGGCTATTAAGTTTTGTGGATGTGGGAAAGTCACATATCCACTTATGTGGTTACAGAGCAGCGTGCAGCCTCGTCATCCTGTGATCCCCACACACGACATATAGGCCAATGCATTTTAAAGAAACACTCCGGTGGTGCTGAGTCAGTGTGTAGCCCGAGGGCTGGACGCAGGGCGTCTGGGGAGGGAGGGCTCACCACTGGGCTGGTGCGGGCCGAGCCGGCCCTGGAAGAGGCTCTGGAGCCGGGGCTGCGATAAGTACTGTACTCTGAGGGCTGGGGAGAAAACACACAATCATGTTTCTGTCTACACATGTGCACAAACGCAAGCAAGCATGCACATACTCACAGGAATATTCACACATGCACACAGACACAGGGAGGGAGGGGAGCTCTCATAGAACAACCTGCCATTTCAACAGTACTGTGGCACACCCATGCTGGAGACGATCGACAATTAGGTATTTACACCAATATCAGCTTAGTACTTAAAACACATTTAAGTAAGGACACCTAGATTCCAACACTAATTTGTATGAGCAAAACTAACAAATTAGACTTAGATTAAACCAAACAAAGACCGAAAACAATTCCCATGCAGCAGATGGCAGCAAACAAACTTACAAAAGCCTAGGAAAATTAAAAAAATTTAAAACACCACTAAAATCTGGTTACTCTACTGCACACTATAGTCACTCTAAAAAAAAAGCCCAAAGCAATCTCAAACTAGTCACACAGACCATTCCATTATTTCACGCCAGATCCATTTTCATACTGAATCTGTTATATGTCATTCTTTTAGTTCACTGTTAGTACTATCAATCAGGACAGTTGACATTCACTTAGTCTTAGATGGCGGGGTGTGTGTGTGTGTGTGTGTGTGTGTATAACATCAAGGGATAGCAAACACTTCACGCTGAACCAAGTTACACTCAGGTGATCCAAACCAAACAAAGCCATAATTGCAGGAAATCTTACACGAGAGCTGGAGCCAACGACTCGCCGCGACCCACTGCACAGGCCGTCTTCATATAAGGAGCTCTGCAGGTATGAGATGTCACGCACAAATGCACACACACACAGAGAGACACAGTAAGAGGACTACACTCAAGCATCGGCAGTGTGAATGTACGGCGCTATTTCTTTGACGCAGATTTGATTACATGCTTTCCAGTGCATGGTGAGAAAACTGACACCCTGCCTTCAGTGCTTGACATGTGGTTCCCTTCAGAACTTAAATGTACGTGCTGTGTGCTTAAATATCAAAGGGTTAGAGCTCATTTGTTCAGGTGACTAAACATTAACTGGAAGCCCTTAACACAATCATCAAATCCTTTGCTCTTGAGACAAACATGCTCAATTTTAGGTGCTCGTAAGAACATTGGTGATAAAGTATAAGCATCGCAAGTGACACTTCATGGTCTGGGTGGATGTTATGGTGGGTGAAAGGTCAGGTGAAATGAATGGAACCGACCCTACGATGGCGCTGGTAGGTGATCTGACCGAGTGGCCTGGAGAGCTGGAACGGATGAGGAAGTGGAGAGTAAGAATCCAACAGGATGTTTAAAACACAAGACCCGGCAGGTTGGAGCCATGTGAAAATTCTGTGTGTGTGTGTGTGTGTGTGTGTGTGTGAACGTGGAGCTGAAGAAGGTAATGCTATTTGCATTCATGAGCACTGTAGTCACACAGCCATTAGACAGGTCCCAGACATTTTCGACTGCCTTGTTTATGTACCCGTTATTCTTAAATGAATGAGTGAATGAATGACAGTGAAACTTCATTGATCCTTGAAGGGAAATTCTCTTTTCGCTTGCCCCCTCCACAGAGAGGTCAGAGGTCAGGGCCAGCTACAGGTTAGCGCCCCTTGAGCTGGTAGGGATTCAGGCCCTTATTCATAAAACTCAATGGTAACAGCATTGTGGCGTGCAAAATCTGCAGCTCAGTTATTTTAATTTATTCACAAATTTACCCAGGTTGTGATCACCATGACAGAGCTACATACGGCTACATTATTCCCAGTGATAGCCTGGGTGGCAGCCAATGAAAATCAACAGGTTAATTTAGCGTTCCATATTTAACACCTACTATATATATATATCTATATCAAGCCTGTGTGCCAGTTCAATGGACCACATACTAGATCTGTCAGAACAGGAGAGAGAGACATAATTCTCCGCTGCAGAAGTCCTACTGCTGCAATTGCGATGTCTGTCAGGAGCCTAGTCAAATTACAAGGTGACTCGCCTTTAACACGGCAATCACAACTTTAAATAACAATTGCAAATTCAGTGTGTATGTCAAAGTCATTAAACTCTTTCATGCGTTTCCAATGGTAAATGATGACGCCCTATCCTATGACACAATATAACATGTTTAAAATCATTTAAACTTATTTTCAGGTATAATACATAATAATTATAATACATTCATTTAAAAAGATGGAGGTGGTATTTTGTGCACTGCGGTGTGCTTTTCTGAGTTTCTTACACTATATGCAAATAATGAAAAAGGGGTGGTGGCGACACAAAAAACGCAAACGGTAAAACTGACCTGGTAATTCATGTTTATGAATTTAAAAAAACACACTACTGTGATAGTTTCAGTTTTATGAATACCCCCCTAAGTGTCCTGCTCAAGGACACTTCAGCAGGGCGGATGTTTGAGCCTGGGTCCTCACTACACTTCCCTGCTGCCCATGAAGCGTCAAGTGGACATCAATTATTTGTATGTGTGTATGTGTGTGTCTGTCCATCGGTTTGTCTGTGTACAGACCTGGTAGCCATTGTAAGTTGAAACCGGTTGTCTGGAGGACGACAGACCATTGAGGCTGTACAAGTCAGAAGAAGCATAAGACGCCTGGGAGGAGGAGAAGGGAGTAAAGGAGGAGGGGATGAGAATGTAGCAGGCCAAGAGAGGGAGGGAGATGGGAATGAAGAATCACAACAGGAAGCTAAGAGACAACGGCCTACATTTAAAAAAAGTCACCAAACTTGTAATTCACTCACCTTATCTGTATTCATTCTATGCAAGTGTGGGGCAAATCAGTGCAATGTAACTCACACTCAAGCTTCACGTTCTATACAAATGTGGAGGGATGCTGGTGGTGAAAACCGTGAACTACATGCCTCTTTAATATTCATTTAACATTACAAAACACAAACTTTCACAGCTTGTGAGCAGTGGAGATTCAAACGCGTTCCGTTAATGGACATGACATTAGACAGTGACAGAAAAACCATGCGCAAAAAAAAACTGCACAGTGCGCCACACAAAGTTACATAAATGGGCACCGCAGGCCATTAGTAAGTAGCATCACAATGCCAGTTTCCAGTGCAGCGCCACCCACCGGCTGCAGGTCTAGTCTGGAGGCACGAGAAACCCTGCTGTCATCACTCAGCCTGGAGCTCTGAGAGTCAGGGAGCACAGACGACGAGACACACATCAAACCTGAGCAGTGCTGCACTATAGCGCTACAAAAACCACGTTATTTTCAACACATCCATCTGACAGCACACATTTGTGTTTCAACATATTTGTTAATAACAGCCTATTGACACATCATATGCTGGTATTAACATGTATTGGTTTGAAAAGTAATAATGTTAATTGATATTAACAAAAGTCGGGTTTAAAGGAAAACTGTGTCACATCCTTTTGGCAGATTGGAGGTTTAGTTATAGGCCTACAGACAAAGGCAGAAATAATCGTATTGGTTGAGTTAAACCTAAATGGGCGGAGCCAAAGAACCACAGTTTTTCTGGCTAAGTAAGGTTAGGTTAGCTAGTTAGCCTAGTTCAAATTAGCCATACTAGCCTATAGCTATCTAGTTAAAGGAATATTTCAGCGGTAGGGCAAATTTACCTCATTCTCGACTTCGTAGCACCTCTAACAATCACCCCAGATAGTTTTCATCTTCATTCCTCCTGGAATTAGATTTTGATGAATTTGTTGTAAAAAAGATCGATTTTAAAAGTCACTCAAAGTCATTCTAACCCACCTCTAATTAACAACACAAAGGTTTTGAAAGGAACGGTACCTTTATTTTTTTAATTTTCAGCCTAGTTTTCTGTTAAATTAATACAGAAATCGTGCACTAGTTGAAGTACCGGACTTTTACTTCCTAGTTGTTCGCCTGTGATTGACAGGAGGCGGGACAACAGTTGACAAGTTCTGTCCTATCAGACGACGTTTACACTTGGCTTCTAGCTGACGCAATCTGGGCACGCAGGGATACCATTGCACTTCTTGCATTCTTTTGAATCTCCCGTGGCTGCAATGCAGGAAGTGCAATGGTATCCCTGCGCGCCCAGATTGCGTCAG